>JAGWCC010000869.1:0-121615 GCA_022651775.1 Drusus annulatus
AAATTAAATTCTATCATTAATCATGACATTAAATCCAAATAAGCACCCAACAGCAAATGCTTTGACGGAATATATATTTTAACAAGAAAATCCCACAAAAAACCAAAAACGTTAATATAGATATTGAGAGGAAAAAAAATGCCAAGAGTTTAATGCAAATTCAACCAATGTCTTTCACAGATACTTATTACATATTATATTTGTACTTACATGGCAACTCCAAAGAATTCATGGTCAGCAGTAGAAACTGTAATATCTGCCTCCAGCAAAATTTTGTAATACTCTTCCTGGGACTTGACAAATCCAAAGTTCTTAAGGTTTTTTGCCAACTTGATTTTTGCTGTGACAAATTCTTCCGGTACTTCCGAGAAAGACTCTCCCAATATACTAACCTGTGAACAGAGAAATCAACATTAATACAATTCAATGGTTAAATTTAGGAATTATTTCCACCTTCATTTATGTGGCAGAAAAACTGGAAGAGTAAATAACAGTTTAAAAGAAAATGATTATTTACTATGGGAGCCAGTGTGAAGGAAAATAATGTTAAATTTATTGTAACATTTTAATGATGATATTTTAATGATGGTATCCACCCACAACAGTGGCCAACTTAAGACGGGGAATAAATAACATTGAAAGTATTTTCTGCTTTTCTTTTCTGTAGTGTAAAGGAGAAAATGAACTCTTCCAAAACTAAAGCAGTGTTGATGACAAGTAAAAGTTATAAAAGCAAACATACCTGAAAGTCAACATTTTGCTCCTGGAGATAATACAATGCCTCCATAAACAGAGACGGATTCTTATCAAACTCCCATCGATGAGCCCAGACGAGGTGCAACACCTTTTTATCGCAACTTTCCATGGGCTTTCTTAAGTTTCTTAGATCATCAATGACTTTAAAGCACATGGGGAAATATAAAACTATGCTTTTCGTTTCTATTTGATCAGATATATTTATAGGGCGGTAATCGGGCTGGATCTTAATGAATCTTTTGATATTTTCCAAAAAAGACATCATGTTGTATTTTGAATTAAAAATAACAATATCTGCTGATAGACTGCAAATAAAATAAAGAAAATTACTATATTAGATAATAGAATAAGTGAGATGAGAAGTTGTCCGATTGTACACGGTTGACGTTTGTCACATGAGAACGGATCGCTTCTACAACTCGTTCTTGTGTTCAACAACTCGGCTGAATAATGATTTGCATCCCAAAAGGTCACATAGGCTCTGAGGGAAAATATTCCCACTCCTGTGTAGAGATAATAATTTTTAAAAAAGATCAAGCATTTTCAAATATCCAAATTCTTTTCTCGAACAAATAATCAATTTCATTAACCTGTCTAGAGGCTAGAAGTCGAAGAATCTTATGTATATTGGCCACATCAGTTTTCTTTCAAATCGGTATAGATAACACATCTATTGATTTTCTGTTTAGTAAATATTATAGAGAAGGGAAAGTGTAGGCATTTCACATGGCGTTTTGGTAATACTTACCAAGACACAATCTGATTGTACCCATACTGATAATCCCTCTCTTTTATCACTTTCACTGGATAATTCAACTGGTTTTCATGGAAGTAGATGATTTTCTTAAGTTTAGTCATTTCAGGACGTAATCCGACAAGCTCTCCTAAATTCAGCACCGAGCTGCAGAACATTGTCCCGAAGTCCTGGAGGTTGGGCATGTTCTGGGACAGGTAGAGAGAGCTGCAGCGCGCTCTCCACGGCCACTTTTTGGCTGTCATTGTAATCAATTGATAATCTTCATGTTTTAGCCCTGAAAACATTTTGTACAGTTCCATTCACTATATTGCATACAAGTACTATTACTATTATACGGTTACTTCCCAGCACACTATTTTTGTAGTGTTATTTAGGAATGTGTCTGTTATCTGGAGCTGTTTCTCTGTCAGCTCGATAATTTTTGTTTTATTTCAAAGCTAGGGGGTGTGATAAGGATTATCACAGAGGGAACTTATCAATTTTTTTTTGAAAAATCTTTATACAAATAAAGAAATTTTTGAAAAAAAAAAGAAATAATTTTCAGCTACAACATCATCAATAACGTTGTATTTTTTAATCTTATGTTTCTAGCACACTAAGGTGTCGCAAGCTGCCTCTGGTAATAAGTCAATAATTAAAGTATCTATATTTTCAAGCTGTAATATCTCCAGATAACAGAAAAGTTCCTTAATAACAAACCACAAAAAAACCAAGAGCCGCCACTGCTAATTACTATGAGGAATACCTATATACATATTAGATTATCGTCGATGCACATCAAATATGGGCTATGTGACGGTTTTTACGAAAATGAGTTAAATATACAGTTTTATTTCTTTTTTTTTTCTCCACCTTCTGAAATAAGAACCACGTGATAATAACAAATAGATCAGGAGATAGAAAACGAACCATGTGCCAACAGCCAAAATGTTGCATTTAAATATGGGCTATGTGATTGTACTGCGCACATAGCTCATATTTAATACCGCGCCTGTGTCACATAGCCCATATTCTACAGCAGACAGTTCTCAACTTGTTTCCGCCGTAGTACGCGCGGTAACTGTTTTTGGACTTTTAAATATAGAAATTCCACCTAATAGCACGTTATCATTTGGTTTGTAAAGTAACGGTAAGTGATTATGTTTTTTCTAATAAATTTTATCTATTTTCTTAAGAATATTGACAAAAATTTTATTGAGAATTATGAAAAATGACTGCCCTTTGAATGGTCGTAATTTGAGTTTAATATTGTGATTAGCCTAACATATCTGCACTTTGTGGAAACTTATTGAAGTTAATGTATTTTTAATGTTTGAAGAAAGGCTTAATACTAAAATTTAACTCCAAAAAAAAGGACGAAACACATCACTTTCAACCAAGCATTACACATCATTTGGCTCTGAAATCTGCAAGTATTTATCTAACTTTTAACAACATTTTACTTTATTATTGTTATAGTTTTGTGTGCTTTGAAAGTTATATTTCATTCTGTAAATTTTCTCTTCCAGGAAAGAATTTCTTTGAGAATAACCAAGAGCAAAAGTGTAAAAAGGAATTAACACTGTTCGCTGACAAATTCAAACAAGTTTCAAGTGAATTCATATTTGTATTACTGCAATGAAATCAGTACGAAAATTATTGAATTATGTTTTCAATTTTGATTTTGTTCGAGAATGTACCGAAATCGCACAGGAGAGATTGTACATTTAAATACGATGCGCAGTTCTATATTAGTGGTTGTGAATGTTGGAGATGTAGAAACAGAGAATCAAATGTATGACAGTGTGATGTTATGTCCTGTGACTGGAAAATTTATTCCAAACCTATCGCTAAACATTCGCCCTACACCAAACAAAGATATCACTGTAAACAGAAGTCTGTGTGGATTAACTGGAGAGTTAATCCCACAAATTGATATGGATGTTTCTTTACCAATGAATTCTGATATTTCAGTTGTTCGGAAAAAATAAAATAAAAACAGAAACGGAGAATCTTGCGGAAAGGGTATGTCGGGTATAAAAAGTACTGAGGTAAATATGAACAAAGCCAATTGAAGTCATCAAAGTCTATAAGATGTTCACACACCATTACCCAAAAGGTGGCACAGAAACATTATTTTTATTGTCAGAAAATGACGGAAAATGACATCGCCTGCGCATGATTAATAGTTTTTGGAAATGGAAAAGTTGGTCGAAGAAAAAGCGCATTTTCTGAGCTTTCTGGCAACACGTGATGATGAAGTAGAAAAGTGGTTAAATCTTCTACTACTTGTTCCAAATCATAATCGCACACCTCAAATAGACGATAAAATGTCGAATCGTCTTTTTATCGACTCAACACATGCTATCAGTCTTCAATATTTAGTACACTAAAAACAATGTGCCAATGTTATTATGTCCTAAATTGGTATTTACTACAAACAGAAACCTCAATTCCACAATTTCACTTTACATGTTCAATGATGTGGACGTGAACGAGTGGCATGAAGCAGATGGATGTGTGACCGCCAACGAGTTAAAAAGTTGCATTATGAACTATTTATAGAACTTGCCACGTCAATATAATGAGATCATATTAATTTCTGATGATAGCAATTACCTAAATCGGAACCGAATACTGGCAAGTGGTTCGAGTGATCGAAAATATCATCAGTCACAGTAGAACGAATATTTATGGAGAATAGTCATACTGTGATAGAAGTCAATAATGTCCATTCGGTGCTGCAGCATTACTTCAAGACCGTGAAAGAAAGTAGGGCATCCCGCTGTCACAGAGTTCAGGATTCTGAAGTACTTACCGTCAGGGATATCTTTTAAAAATTACATCAGCCGAAGGATTGGTTAGAGTTGTTCCAACAATTTTTACTGGTGATAGCCAAATATCATCACCCTTTGATGATTCCCTTACATACGTGAAAGAATTATAGAAGCAAAATCATTAATTTAGTTTTTTTTCATATTGTGAATTGTGTTCCAATTGACAATGTCAATGTTGTATAAAGGGAACGTTGTTACGTTGTTATTATTTATATTTATTATTATTTGTTTGTTTCATGTTTGTATGATTAGAAATTTAAATAACGGTTTTGCGCGTTTAATTACCGCTGCAGCGCCAATTACTAATAAAATAATTGATCGGTCTATTCATAATATTAAAAAAAAAAATCTGTATAAATGTGGATGCTGCAAGTCTGGGTGTTGTGACGACTCAAAGATAAGTATTAATACTTGAAAATGTTGAAAAAAAGTATTATTCAAATAAACATTTGCCGAAACAGTATAAAATTAACGTACTAAAAAATGCCACATCCTCTGCATATCGCTACAAAATTTCACTGTCACGGTATGTATAAAACATTCAGATATATTTAGTGATAATATAATCCCATCTTACTATTACTAGACTAGTGTCTAATGGACAGAATTAAAAAAAGAAAATGAATGAAATATTGTGAGAGCTAGTGTAAAATATGGGCTATGTGACGAAAACTGTGCATAGAATATGAGCTATGTGCAAAAATCGCAGTAAAATGCGATTTTTTGGTTTAAAATATTTAAAATTTGCAATGAATGTATTATTTTATTGAATGCAATATTCTTTTCCTACTTTGTCCATAAACGGAAGTATTATTTTCCGTTTAGTTATTTTTTAAAACAGTTTTTATCGATTATCTCAGAATGTACTAAACGTCGCATAGCCCATATTTGAAGTGCATCGACGTTATGTTTATTACTATATTTTAAAGCTGGTAGAGAAACTGAAGACTGCAAAATATTGGATGAGCTCTAATAGAACATCTATTTTTTTTTAGTTATGTTTACATTTTTAAAGCTTCATAGCTCATGATGGAACCGACGTTACAAGCAGAAAATTTTAAAAGGGAATAATAACTTTTATAATGTATTATATGTCTTCTTTTAGACAGAATGATTAAATAAAGTTCTTTCAGTAATTGTAAAATAATGTTTTCCGTTGGTAGTTATTTATAAATAATCATATTTTCAAAAATTATTAAAAACGGCATACCTGATTCTATGACGTCAATCATTTGCTTATGGGATCCTCCATAAAATGGTTCAATAATCAATAACCTATTCATTTTAAACCTATCTGTATCCCCTGTAAATCTTGTTTGTATCTATAAAAAAATCGGTGGTAATTTAACCTAAATTGTGTGTGAATTATGAATTGAATTTATTATTTGATAATCGTGTGGCAACATTTCATTCGAGACCCTGTGAAATCAAAACTATCCCACGCTGGTAACAACGAATCATATTGATTGGAGATTACTTTTAATTCGTATTATTGAAATTATATCGATTTTGACATTTCACACTTTTGACAGACGCCGCCAAACCATAGACTCAAATGATTATAATGTGTGGGATACCAACCCGAGCGCAAATAAAAAGAGATAGGCCTTTAGAAAAAAAAGTTAATTTGGAAAATTTAGCCTTCAAATAAATATTCGGTGACCTCCATGGCCGAGCAGTTAAGATTCTTTCATCGCGTTAATAGCACGTTTGGATACCGGCGTGAGAAAATAATTCAAATTTTGATGTGAATAGCTAGGTACTTCCCAACTTTCCTCTTCCCCATATTTTTTCTCTCCCCTCGCCTTTCAGCCTCACAACATACCCCTATTAAGAATGGTATAGTCCCACTGGCTGCGAGCAGTTAGACTATTTTGTGGTGTTCACAAAAAATATCGTTTTAAGACCGTCCATTGCCTTACTAAAATTGCTTTCAATTTTCTACTTTTGTCTATGCTAATTTTTTTGCGACGTATGTTGTCTAACCTGTTTTTTGTGGCGGTTTTTACATACAATTGAAACATAATATTAATTTTATGGTCTTTGCTCTCTATTTGCCGTCCAAAGTAGATTAAAATTATTATGCTCACAATACATTATGCATAAAATGGTACAATATTATTTATGCAAATGCCGAAATGCGGGTATTTTATAGCGTTTGGGAATCGTATGACTGAAAAAAGATAGCGAAGTTTTTTCTTTATAATATAATGATATCGAAAGTAAAATAAGCACCGTTCATTGGAAAAAGTTAAGTCAAATTTAAATTTTAGCTACACTCTTTTTTATAACTAACCTCACAGTTATTTACACTTTTTACCTAAGTCCTAGGATGCGGTATTAGGACTATGTTGTGGTCTTTCACGAACCTACAGATTTATAATAAAGAAGCCACTTTGGTGGTTGGATATCTTCAACCCTTACTACGCCAACCCCCGTTCCTATTTTCATTGGAAATTTACATAGGGGTTTGGTTAGTTGGAAGGTCCATTTTGACGCCCCCAGATGCCACCAAGGGCGCCTGTCTCTTTTGGTTTCCCTCTAAATCTGAAACTGAGCATAAATTAATGAAAATATAATATTAAAGAAAATCATAATTTATTTTTTATTGTCTGTACGAATGTGAAAGTAACACACATATGGGTGTACCTAAATGTAACGCGAGAATCAATATGTCCAAATAATCATCAATGATTTTAAATTATGATACATTTTCTTATATGCGAACAATTGATGTGGTTCATAAATGAACAACTAAAACCCTTATTGCGTTATGTTAAAAATAATGATGTAATATAGTTATTTATATTGTTAAATATAAGACAGTATATTTAACAGTCTACATTGTATACCTGTTGATAAACTGGTATGCAACAGTTTAACGAGACTCTATTGTAATATTTATGTAAAATTAAATAAAATAAAGGAAAAGTAAAAATGACAAACAAAATATGTCAAACGGAAATGAAATAGTTTTTTAATACAATATAAATTTCATTGATTAGAAAATAAGTTATGTAGTGCTTTTTTACTCAAATTTCGGCTACGATATCCATAACTTAGAACGTTTTCATAGCCCACAACACCTTTACATAATATATATGTAAATACCAAATTTCGTGTATTATCTAGTTGCACAGATACATTCTTTGAAAACCAACTCATAAGGTTCACGATCGTAAAAAATAAATAAAAAATGAAAGATTGTACAAATAAATAATAAACACATTTGTTTTAACCACCTTTTATTGAGGTATTCAACACGTTTCAGAATCGATGATTCCTTCCTTATAATAAAATGAATAATAACAAAAATTACAAGTGAATATTTGCAATCTTTTTTATATGAATACCGCACTAAAGTCTCGACTGCTCCCAACCGTCTAGAGCCAGTGAGACTATGGCATCCTTAAATAGGGTATGTTGTGAGACTGAAGGTAGTGGGGCGGAGAAGGATATTGGGAAGAGGAAGGTTGGGAAGTACCTGGCTATTCAGATCTGGTCACCAAACACGACCAAAGCCATTTCAAGCAACGTTTCGATTCTGAATGGTGGTCTTTCACCAGAGCGATACTTAGAGTATCTACCACTCTGGAACGTGCCGCAAATATACTTTAATATGAATTAAACGTGTTATGTGACACATATTAATTAAATAAAAGTTATTGGCGCACCCTGGGTTTGAACCCGCGACCTTTGGATTTGTAGTTGAGCGTCTTACCACTCGATTACGGAGGCCGTCATGGACTGTCAAAATGGAGTTACATTTATAATATTTAATTGACTGTCAACAATGTTTATTTTCCCTAAAATTGCCAACTTATTTGACTGTATTTAAATAATCCCTTGTTTATTTCAAACGTATCACTCGTTTATAATACATTCTAAAAAGTTTTCAGTCATTTCAGGTAAATCTATAGACTCCCGATTTTTTTTAGCATAATAATATTCTTATCCTTGTTATTCAAAATATTACTATGAAGTTTTTTATAGTATAAAAAGCCGACCGCACTGTATTTGGAATGTTTTTTTTAATCTTTTTATCATTGCGTTGGATATTTGATTAAAAACAAAAAAAAATCTTTGTTGTTTCCCGTTGTCTTATGAAGGTGGGTCAACGTATGACCTAATAAACTTTTTCTTATACTTTTAGTTTAAAATATTGGCGATCTATTTGGGGTCATAATCATTGTTAGTTTCAATATGTTTTAAAATATTACATTCTGCTTTAAAATTATTTTACGATAAGAGAACATTGACTAATCTAAAGCATTTAATCTAACATTTCTATGCTGAATAATGATGATTCAAACGTTTCTATGCTGAAGAGTAAATATTTGTATAGGGTTTGCTTGGAAAGTAAAGGAATATTTGAAGTAGCCTCTCAGCGCCGGTCCAGATACACAATACATTACGTCCATATCTTTTGCAAAGGTGTACCGTCGCTCTGAAACATGTTGATTAAACCAATAAAAAGTGCTTAAAACAAAGTGTTTCTTATTTATGTGTATAAAAATAGTGTCATAATTTTTAATTGTCATTATTGAAGAAATAAAAGTTATGTTAAGAATTTTGTTAAAATAACGAGCGCTAGCAAAAATCGTCAATTTTAAAATGCCATTTCACAAAACATCAAAAGACATGTGCTATGAATGGATGTATAAATACCCTAGCCCACATATCTTCCTTCAAGACTGAAGCCTCAGTCTATATTTCCATTCTCATCGACTCCAATGATAATAAATGACATATTTTGAAAAGCGCGCGGTCCACTGCCTTAGTACGACGAGACGTGCGACGGTAGCGATTGCCGGTTGATTACGTAAAGTGTCATCTCTCCGGAGAGCGAGCAAGTTGCCGGGTCGGCGGGTATGTAGGAAGCGTCAGGGAGCGCGCGGTTCGCGTCCCCGCTGCGGCACGCACTATCGACGGTGGGCGGCGAGCAAGCGCAGCAGGGCGCCGGGCGCGCGGGTAGACCAGCCTAGGACGGGCGACTAGCCGCCAGGACTGCCGGCCGAGGAAGTCAGTGCGCCCGCAGCTCAGCATTCACGCCCAGCTCGCGCGCCTTATCTGCCCGCAAGTGCACACGCCTGGCGCGAGATGTCACGAGGAGCTAGCTGTGTCTACATTTAGATCGATACTAGCGTGTATATTTATTTAAGGTACGGAACCGCGGCTCGGCGGATGAGAGTGTGAACGCGGCAAAGTGCAAGTGACCGCTTTATCGGAGTGTCGTCGCTGGAACCGGAGAGAGATCCGAGTGAAATGAGCGACAGGGATAGGTCGTCGCCTTCTCTCCTGGACACCCCCCTGAAGACCTACATCGGCCGCCACGATGACGACTACCCCCTCATCAGCGGGAACGGTGAGTGCTCGCTGTTCACTGTTCACTGTCCGGTGCTCCGTATTTACCGCATCATATGACCGAGTCCCCCCCCGCGCGAGCCGCCCCTGCCATCATTCCTAACCTTTCCGCAGATATTTGGTTTATAAATAGTAAATCTGCCTGTCTCCGTTATCTACCGATCGACTGCAACGGCCAACAATGAGAAACTGCAAACAAGAAAGCCCCAAACCTAAATATTACCCACTATATTGGCCAACTCACGTGACCTCCCCGCGGCCATCCTATCCTAGGCTTGAAATGCATTTCGGAAACGTATCCACATTAATTGATGTGCGTAAGCGTGTGTAGTGTAGGTACGCTGTGTACTGTGTACTCGCACTGTGCCATTGGTACGCTGTGTTGGTCACAATAGACAATGTTGGATGTTACTCGGGTCACATGTGCCGAGCCGGCCTGCATCTGTACTGTACTCTACGAGGCACCAATTTGTTTGGTACAATACTTTACAAGGCTATTCGCGACGCGGTGCTGAGCCGTCTCTTTCTCAGTCAGAGTCCAATACGAGTATATCAACGACGATCGTCACTCGATATTCTCGATAACGATAAGCCTACCTGTGTCGAGTTATTGATGTACTTTGTATCTAACGAGAATAGAAGGTTAAACATGGTCACATGCTTCTGCTGAAAATGTCTGAAACTGAAAATATTGCTGAAATACCTCACGCGCACAAGGATTTCCCTCTTGAGTCGCCACAGGGAGAGATCGGCAAGAGCCGTGTTTACAATCGTTTGCTTTTCTTTCACGGTCACAAGATCACCAATAAGTATTCATCTGTAACTATGGAAACTAACACATATATATAATATGCACGAATGCGTACCTACTATCCACTACTACGAATGCTACGATACGCTAAATATAATAATATCATAATAATAAAGTTTGTTAATTTAACCTCGAGTTAAGTTTAGACTTTAGACGCAGTTCTCTACGCATAGTCGTTGCCTGAACGAAATATAATTTACGTGATTGACCGTCAACGGAGTTCAGTTGTACGGCCCATGACAAATAATGTATTATTTCTTTTCTAAAATCAATCTTACTGATTTCCTATGGCGTGTCTAACTCCAAGTCTGTCTATTTACAATGAATGAGCGAGTGTGTAAATACATCGTGCATTGACGAAAACAATAAACGCGTCATTCGCCTGAGTCCTTATAATAAGTTGATTCAATAGCGAATAGCTAAATATTTACATCCTACCCGGGAAACTATCGAGCAGAAGATCTAACGGTGAGCTCTGGTTTCAGAGGTTCTTCTATATTGATTATCTAGGTTTACCCAATTATTTTCAGCTTGCAACGTCATTTCCATTATAAGCCATGGAGCTTTCAATGTTCATTGAACTGTAAAAATAAAGAAAATACTCCATATTGCTCGTTACGTATTTTTCAATAAGAAAAAAAACAAATTGAAAGTCAGACGAAGCCTGGTAGTGATTCCTGGTGTATAAATGTGATCAAGCAGTTACCTTCGCTTTAACACACATACATACTTATTACCTTATTAGCCAAGTACCTTTGATGGCTGCTGACAACTTTCAATGATATATTGTGATAAACTACCAATAAGAAGGTGGCCTTAGGAAAGATTCTCGTTTCTTATCTTACCTTTTAAAAAGCGTATCTGATAACGCGATCAAGATTCGATTTGAACGGTCGGTTTAATTAAGTTATTTGGTAGGTTTATACTTCAAATAATAATATTTATTTTGAATGCTACATTACAAAGTTTTAGAACTTTGCTGCCTTTAAAATAACACTGAAATAACTTTTTCTACGTAACAACTACCTACTTCATCATTTTAACTTGTAAAATACCTGATGTTTTTGAATAAATAAAACATGTTCAATCAGCTTTCAAACATGTATTTGTTGAAAAATTCTGGAATATTCTGGAATGTTTCAGTTACCATTGCGATGCTGCAGAACCCATCACCATTTAGAAATTAAAAACGGTTCATTATAATATTATGTTTTTTGCTACAAGATTAACTCTGTCTATTTCCAATGTGTTTGGAGAGAGATGATCTCACTTATTAGCACGTATATCAAATATTATTTAAAATTGTTAGACTAACATACTCGTACTCGTATATACGTATCAACAATCTGAATTTCCGCGTACTAACAATTTACTTTTTTTTAAGTCTCTTTTTAGTGGAGCTAAATATGTAGAACATTATTTTTATCGAACCCGCTTATCTGATTAACATAGATACTACATAGGCAGTAGATATATAGTTTCACTGTACGCTGTTACTTGGTAACATTTTTTTACATAATATGCTTTGTAGTAATAATAATTGTTAATACCATTGAGCTTGATGGTAAACCCGTTTGACGATAAATAATCTTGAAATACATACTTAAGAGCAGGCATCAAGCTAAGCGTTTGCTGCCGTTAGGTATTTTTGGTACTTATAGACAAACGCGGACCGCCGCTAGCCGGCGCCCGCTCGCTCGCTAACTTTGCTTGGGACGATGACGGATTTAAAAAAGGACGCAGCATTTTGATCAAATACGAAATAAAAATACACTTGCTTTATAACATTTTAATTTATTCGATGTATGAAAATAAATGGATACAGCTTGACCGACTTAACTCTGCACGCGGCTAAAGTAGGAACAAGCGAACGAAAAAACGTTTTTTAAATGCATAAATTTAAATATCCACAAAGTCAACACTGGTGACGCCGCCGACTGCAAAGTAAAGTATGTCGTTCTGTAGGTATAATGTAGGGCTCTAATGAGAATAGGCAGGTATTTGAAGAATAATACATATAATACAGTTTGATGTTAATTGACTATACCTACATAGTACATTTTACATTTGAAATATATTTATTTTAGTTAACCCTCCGCATGCCTTATGCAATTATAGTAAGTGTTATGCCTGATAGGGTCAGTGGGACCCGGCAATACAATTTAAAAAAAAATATATATAAGTGTACATTCAAATATGTTTTTTTGCTTTTTTTAGTTTTTAAACATATGCTCTAATAAAGCAAATATAAAAAATTTCCGAAACTATAACTTCTTTATTTAATATGAGCCCAAACACGAGCAAAAACAAACTCTCTTATTTAATAATGTAACGTTTTTCTTATTATCGCGTAAACCTTAAAATCTTCAAACTACCTAATCCCGATTGTGAACCTAATCGGTAGAAAACTCAAAAAATTCAAGATGGCCGCCAAAATTATGCATTTTGACATTAGATTCGAGTTCAGCGCACCTTCAAACTACCTAATCCCGATTGTGAACCTAATCGGTAGAAAACTAAATAATTTCAAGATGGCCGCCGAAATTATGCATTTTGACATTAGATTCGAGTTCAGCGCACTTTCAAACTTCCTAATCCCGATTGTGAACCTAATCGGTAGAAAACTCAAAAAAATCAAGATGGCCGCCGAAATCATGTATTTTGACATTAGATTCGAGTTCAGCGCACTTTCAAACTTCCTAATACCGAATTTAAACCTAATCGGTAGAAAACTAAAAAAAATCGCACCGCTCAAATTATGTATTTTGATATTATCACCTTCTTCGTCTTTTTGTCCAAGGCGCAGGCTTCTTGTTTTGCGCATTGTAGAAAGTATTCCCTTTGCCTCACGGGACGATTGGATAAAGGCTCAAAAAGAGTATACTATCCCCATTAAGTCGTTCTTTCCCATTTTTAATAACTGAAAAAAACAAAAAATAAAGACAGCACATACAACAGGATTTAAATTTATTCAATATATAATAATTATAATTTAATTTTTACATACCCTTTGGCTGTTTGATTGAATAATCCCAATTTCCTTGATTATTCGTCGTTCGAAAACGGATAAAAATGTCGAAAAATTAAGTGACGTCCTTTCCCCGTAGAAGCTAGCTCGTGACTGAGACAGTTACGAAATTTCATTGTATTTATAAGAGAGATTACGCGGCGCTAGAATTCCATACGAATTTAGTCCGGCAGACGAGAATTTAAAAATGCGGAGAGTTTGAGCTAATTACAGTAAAAATCTAGTTACTCTGGAGTGTTTTAAATTTATTTACAGAATACTTTACTTTATTTACTCTGAGATTATGGAAGGATTTTAAGTAAAAATGTTTGTAATAGGCGCAGGTAGAATGTTAGAAAAGGCATTTTCGAACGTTCTTCGTAAAATTGTAGTTTGTATTTCATATAGAAATTAAAATATTACATTTTTTTTAAATGTTCACAGGGAGTTTTAGATATTTTACTAACTACCTGTGTAGAATTTACATATAAATCATTTGTGGTATTTCTTGTACTATAAAGCCAAAAAGGGACCATATTGACAGCTTCCTCTTAACAGTGGCGTGTAGTGCTTGTTTTCTGTTTTTGCCAATTTACTCAGGAAAAGAGAATAGTTTATGTAAATTATGAGAGTACTTACTACTAGCCAATTCGTTAAGGGTCAGCACTCAAAATTGAGACTAAACGTTATTTTCTAATATTCTAATAAAAGCAATCCTAGAAATGATGTTTCTGAAATTTTTCTATAGGTAGTTAGAAAAATGTCTGAGGTTTCCAGTGAATACAATATTACAACTGTAATTCTTAAATAAAATAAATTATATTAAAAACATACTAAAATGTCAGTAAAAGGTGCAGTTTTGAAACCAGAAAAGGCATTTCTGAACGTTTTTACCTAAAATTGTAATATGCTTCTCATAAAGAATTTAAAAGATTACTGTTTAAAAATTTGTATTCTATTATTTTTAAAAACCCGTATAGAATTAATAGATGGATCATTTTTAGTATTGCTTGTACTAGAAAAACAAAAAGCGTTTATTTTTGGGTGCTGACCCTTAACCTCCAAAAATCTTTATTTAAAGATGAACAAAGAAAAATGTAATTTACTCACTGGATGAAAAAGTTGAACGAGAAAATTTTACATCAACAATTTTGCTATTGGCCGAATCATCATCCAGGTGGCGGCGAGTGGAGGTGACCAGTTTCGCAAGAAACATAGAATTTCCCAGGAAATTTAGCTGGACCAAGTTCTCAAATTCACACACTATTATTGAAAATAATACGAAAACAAAATACCATTTCATTAAAAAAAAAACAGTGAAGGTTACCGACTCTGCAAGTAGTACCCTCAGATGTGAAAGTCATATTTATTGTTCATATTTTTTATTAAAAAAATATGAAAGAGGATAAAAAAGAAATTAAAGGAAGAAATAATCAGAAACGCCAATAATGTGATAGTGTGTAACGTACCATTTTATGTTAAAGTAAATGAGAAACGTAACCAATTAAATTTCAAGTACCGTAGGTTAATGAAGAATAGATTACACAAAAAACCCATTTTAAACTTTTGTATCAGAGGGAAAAATAATATAGGATGCAAACAAAATATCATGCAAAATATTTAGGTGCTTTGGAAATAATTCCGTTTCATTAAAATAACCTTTTGAAAAAGTATAAATTTTCACTGAAAAATTATATAATTATTATAAAATTATATAAATTATATCAATTGTATTAAAACAATCTTCTGAATGATTGATTTCATTAAATATTTGTACATTTCTTCGAGGTACGAAATTCTAAAATTAGCCTAATTTAACTAAGTAATCTTCGCTATGACACTGTATTTGATGTGGGTGTGCAATTTAAATCGATTAATCCCGTGGTATCCAGAAATATTATTCGCTGAATTTGAATGTGGTCAATGTATTTAGTGGCATAATAGTTATTTGAATGTCGCCAAGCACGTGACTGGAACCACTCGGGCCACAGATGATCAGTAACCACTGTCCAACTGATTAAAAAAATACACCGAATAAAGTTGTAGCGTTTTTCAAGAAAATGTTCAAGGAAATCAATTCAAATGTTCGGCGCTAATGAATAGTACAAAACTTTCTAAGGTCTATAAATAAAATCTTCAAACACAAACGACTATAATATGTATATCAGTTTGGTTTGTGCTAACTTGATGTTTCTCAATTGAAAACCCGATACAGCGAAGTTATTGATTGCGGGAAAATTGTGCACGAAGTAATTCTTGGTCCGCTGAAAGTCGGAAACAAAACGACATATAAACGGGAACAGAACGCGATAGCTGTCGAATGTTTTGTATTCTATTGATGTTTTGCGTCTAATCTAACATCAATGCGCTTAGAAAAAAATAAAATTACGCATACTGTCATATTTATTGAGAACACTATAAAGTTGTTATTGGAATAATATCTGTAAACACCTCGCTTATTTTTAAACAATTAATTAATACTAGCAATATGTCTAGTATCTCCTATTTGATATCTGTATAAAATTAAATAAATAATGAAATTAAATTAAAGTACTTTTTTTTAAACTTGTCTCAGATTTCTTCTCATATAAAAAACATTTTATTTGAAAAAAATAAAAATAAAATATATATAAACATTGAAAAAAATACGTCATGCTGAAGCTAATTATTAGCGTGTTCAGATTTGCCTTTTCTTCCAGAGGTCAAATAAGTTTTGTTGAGTGTGTTGTAATACTTATTGAAACGAGCAATGTTATTATCAAATGTATGTCAGAATTATAAACAACTTTACAACATTATCAACATACACAATATGGTTGTACGCGTAATGTTTTCTTGTCGAAGATTATTTGTAACAAACATATATAAAACATTTGAGAAATCAGTTTTTTGTTTATAAAAATTACAACCCTAGCTAATCAGTTCATTTTCACGATAAAAAGTTATAATTCAAAAATTTATAAAAAGACAATCCAAACGAAAAAAAAAAGATTTTCTCGGTTAGTGGCTCTGCAATGAATATAAAAGTAACCCGTGATTACAATAATAATTATTAGCACTTCCTTAAGCTGGGCTGGGCCGTAAATACTCGTATTTAAAAAATCTATCGACTTTTGCAATAATTGGTAAAAAAACAAGCGGCCCAGACAGAAAACCCTAAAAGTTATATTTTTAAATATATGGTAATTCAGTTTAAAATATGGATAGGTAAAATATATTTTCAATGGGCAGCTTGACTACGTTTTATGCAGGGTTTGAGGGGGAAAAAATGAGGGTAGGGTAGGAAAATGACAAGTGGAAAGCAGTGGCGGCTCGTGAGTTTTTAGTGTGCTAGAGTGCTAAGATAGAAAAATACGACATTGTTAGTGTCGCTGAAGCCGAAAATGATTTTTATTTTTTTTCAAGATTTTATTTTTTGTATGAAGACTTTCAGGATTTTTCAGTTTTGGTGGTGCACTGCACGGATTTCTGAAAAATCTTCGTACAAAAAGTGGAAATTTCGAAAAAAAAAATGTTTACGGCTAAAACAACATCAATGATGACGTTTTTTCAATCTTACCACTCTAGCACACTAAAAACTCACGAGCCGCCACTGGTGGAAAGTAGTTACTAAACAAAACGAAAGCTTTTTCAAGCAACTTTTCGATTTTTAATGATGAACTTTCTCTAAGTCGGTACGGTCGGTAATGACGATATAATGAATTGGTTGGGATGGAAGAATGGTTAGTGCGCTGCTCCCGGATAGAGTAGAGGTCCCGAGTTCAAGTCTCGGAGACAATTTTTTTTTCTGTATTTTTATCTATTTTCATATTATTTGAATAGTGTTAATGTTTTTTCAATATTTAATGAGATAAGTTTATTTAGTTACCTTAATCCAGGGGTTACAGTCCACAGAGGCTATAAAATTGAACCTTCCACAAGAAAAGAAGAAGGAAATTCATATTACTGTTTTTGATCATACGGCATATACACCTTTATAGTCTATTTGGACTGGTTCAAGTATTATTGTGCATTCAAATAAAATATCTACGTTATCTCACTAATTACAAAACTGGTGTGAAATGCAACTATATTCGGTCCTTTAGATGGACTTTAGATTGCTTCGCTCGGCCAAAGTAACAAAAAAAACATTAAGTGGAGGTTTGTAGGCTGTAATAAAAGTTCTACTGCGGCGCATATCTTATCTTGGCGACAGAAAAGTTTTCAGGTGGAAAGGTCGAGAAAATTCTCCCCCGTTATATTATTATTTTTTCTCCCCGTGGCCGGCCGTACGAATCCGTCGCGGTGGTGCCTCTTTCTTGCTTGCTTGCTAATATCATCGCCAGTTTACCTGACAATAAAAGGACATGTGTTTATCCCGGAGCTTAGTAGTTTCAAGTAGTTATGCTGCGAAAGTGTTTGGATACTAACATAGTCTGAATACTTTAGACGATAAAAACATTTTGGATATGAATCTACCCCTTAAATATGCATTGAATGGACTTACATTCATTTACGATATATAATGTGGACTATACCAAGCTAAAATAATGAGTGACATATTGCTACTATCTAGGAGGACGGAAATAGTGAATTGTTCGTGCTGATGAAAACAACAATATTTTTTAACTAATTAATACAGTTTTTTCAACTTTTATTCATTAACGGAAAATGTGACAAAAATCGGTAGAAGAAACAGCAAACTGGTCACTTGTCGTATTGAACAGTTAATAAACGACATTACAATCAGTCAGCAGGGGCAGTAACTGATTACCTCATGATTTATACTATGACATTTCGGACGGCCAAACAGGCGCAAGGTCCATTAACTCCCATTGGCTTACTGTAGGACTATAACTCACACGCCAAATAGAAATATTGAAATTCTGTTAGCGATTATCTATGAGAAGCCATTTTAGTAGTCTGCAGATATTTTTGTGAACCTAAAATGTATATAATGTTAATGTGTATTACACATCAAATCCCTGTATTGTCATTTACACCATTTTGTTAGGGGACTTAGATACATAAAACAAATATTTTGTTTGTTTGTTTAAAACTCAATAGTCATTTCATTTGTCTTTCATTTTTATAACTGTCGGTTCTCCTGGTTCAGCCAGTAATCATGCCAAATTTTCTCATCGGGGATTCTGTTGGATACTAACTATGTTGCGTCGTTAAAAATGCACCGCAGGCTGATGTTTGTATAGCCCCAGTGTTTGTCGACTCCGAAAGTAATTTCATTTATGCCTTGGGTGCCAATTGGATGTGAATTCTAAATAGAATACTAAGGAGGCAGTGGGCTGCGAGCGTACCGCGGCAGTCGCGCTGCACCACACATTGACGAAGAACTACACACGTCGGTGGCATTATAAAATAAAATCGTATGCGTTGCTTGGACTTGTGTTTGCTATTGTCATTTCTGCCGATGCCTCAGTGGGAGGCGTTTCGAAATACCGATTGGAAACCGTAATGTTAATAAAGCCTATTTACGGAAGGTTTGCGCAACTCCGCATGTCCAGTAGGCAGTGTATTCAGGATCCACGATTCACCCGATGCAATCCGTGATACAGCCTTTTCAAGGATACCTGCCTGTTTTGAGTTTCGTTTATTTTCGATATACTCGTAAATATATGACTCCTACATTTTTTTACCTTGCCTATTGTTCAAAGGTCAAAATAGGACACAAGGCAGGAATTTATATTGTTTTTATTATTATTGTACTTCTTTCGCGGAGCAGTTTAGTAAACATAATTTCGCAATGGCGCTTGGTATAACTGTTATTTTACCTTTTTTTACAATGTATTTATATGTAACCTTCAATTCAAGTTATGCAATAAGATAATATGATGGCAATTATTTCACATATTTCTATAATAATAATAATTTTATTCCAGAAGGCATGCAGAAATAGTGCGATGCAATACATTCCATAATTAACAATAATAAAATTAAAAAAAATAACAACACATAAAACAAAATTAAGAATCGTAATACATATATATACAATAAAATAGTAATAATAAATTCATAAAAAAAAAAAAAAAATTATTGAATTGAACATAATAATAAAAATAACTTTAATCGAGCGTGTTTTAACTGTTACTGTTATAATTGTTATAACAGTTTTTTATACGTATGGGAAGCGGTTTCCTGCAAAACACAATACTATTTAACGTATTCTTATTATTCCATGGGTTGTGAAGATAGGTACCATGGATTAGGATTATCGGTTATGACGAAGGCCACCATAGAAACCCCATCGAGGAGAAAACGGCCTGCTTGTGTTCTCACTGCGTTTGCGATTGGAGTTTAATAAACAAGTCTTTACGTTATATTTTAATAAGATCCAGCATTTTATTTGTATGTACGAGTAGTAGATATGAGATAACAAAAAAGTATACGTCTTGTTTCACGAATTTACGTCAGATTGTTTTTTTGTTTGTTTTTTATTTAAACAGAGTCTTACCTACTTACTTCAAAAGACAATGTTACTTGACTGTTGGGCATATACGAGTGTACATAAAAATGAAAAGAATCCCAAGGCCAAAACGTTTAGATTAGTTATGGAGATGGCAGAAGATCATGTGTTGCAGAGTTGGTGCTGAAAGCTACATCTAGCGGAAAAATTACACACCAAGTATCTACATAAACATAGGCTAATAGTTACATTTTCTATCGAATTCAATTTAAAAAAATCGTCTTTCTGCTGTTGGGGTAGTAATATTAATTCGTCGACGGTATAACACATAGGTACAAGTTTTTGACCGGTTAGTAGTTGAGTGGACAAACGCGTCGGATTCCCATCCGGGCGTCGCAGGTTCAATTCCTCTGTAGGCTAAGTCCTCCATCATTGCACAAGCATCATCTTACGCTTATTATGATGGTAGTAGGAGTTTTTCAAATATTGTCAGGCTATTCGTAACCAAGGAATGTTTCTCTTTATTTAAATGTTATATTAAAACGCTTCAGGGAATATACCTACATAATACATAAGAGATTATTGATTTTTCTACTTTAAATTAGTTATTTCTAGTTAGGTCTACTACGTAGCTACCCATAGAGATGAATATAAATTATATGATTTAATTATGATAATGTCAATCCTAACTGCTCATCGAAAATCACGGAAATGAAAAAGCCGTGGCCGTCGCAAATAGTTGGGATCTACACCACCGCATATTACTAGCGGAAACTTAATTGTTTATTGTAGCAATAACTTATTACACCTATCAAAATGCATATATATATATACACCTGTATGTTTTTCCAAATAAAATATTTTAAAAATCTCTTTTAACCTCTAGTGTGCCGGAGGTGCCAATAGTCACCGGTATAGTCCTAGGTGAGAGAAACACTTCAGAATATGCATCTCCAACCTAATGTAAGGAGCCAGGAAATTATGAAGTAATTGATAATCAGTTTTAATTTAACTTAACCCTTTACAGACTGACCCCATTAGGCAAATCTTCAATCAGTTCTCCTCTGCCGGGAACATTTTTTAAATTCATCAAATAATTAAATTCCTAGCAGTTGAACCGTCATTCGCACTTTTTGTGTGTAGTAAAAAGTTAAATTACACTGTAATCGATACATATTTCTCCGGAAAACTGATCCGCAATTACTGGCACAAAGAGCTATGCCGCTCCGTAGTCGGAGGTTTCCTATGCGTGCTCTACCTACACGAAACATGTATATGTAAATATATATATATAAATATATTTATATATATACCGGTCGGTAGCTGAGTGGAGAACGCGTCGGATTCCCACCCGGGCGTCGTGCGTTCAATTCCTCTGCTGGCTAAGTCCTCCATCATTGCACAAGCAACATCTTCTGCTTTTTATGATGGCAGTAGGAGTTTTTTCAAATATTGTTAGGTTATTCGTAACCCGGGAATGTTTGTCTTAATTTAAAAAAAAAAAAAAAAAAACAAATATAAATATATATATATATATTTATATGTATATATATAGATAAAACGACCCTTTCCTCTTATAATAATAATATTTGGATAATTTGTATAGCGCCGTTTTTGTGAAAAATCACCTCAAGGGCGCTGTACAAATCTTAATTTCTACTTAATATTAATTCCTAGTTTATATATTGCGTTATTACCCAAATAGATTATTTTATTTATCTTCACAGCAATCGTAACTTAAAACAAGAAACTCGTCGGTACCTACCTACAGATACAATGATTAAAATCAAACAGTAGGTAATTTAGCAAATCTTATCGGATAATATTAAAAACTTATCGCAAAGTGGAAGGTAGAAGGAGTAAACGATGATCATCGATGTGCCTAACTGATCAAGCTTCAAATGGGTCCAGAATATCACTGTCCACAGTCCGCCATGTAGCCCTAGAACACGAATAGTCGAGCACTCTATTTCACCAAGGAAATTTACAAACGGTAGAGGAATCAATGAGATTGACTGAAGGTGAAGAGCATCTACCACAAAATGTGACTAAAACGTACTTATAAAAAAGGTAGTGCTAGTTCTAAAAGACAAAATTTTGGTTTAATAATTTTATGACTTTGGTGACAGCTTTTTAAAATCGATCGCCTATTTATATATGAAGCATTTCCCCCTGCGTCCAAACCAAGCTGTGTGCCAATTGCAAATGTTTTGTAATTTTTAAAAAAGGCACTTGATTTTTATCTTGATTTGATATGCGAGGAACTAGGTCATACCTTAATTTAAGGATTAAAAACGGGATGGAAATATTTATTTATTTATAAACTAACGGACTATTATCCAATTACAAAAAAATACATAACACGAAATGGGAAAAAGAGCAACAGAGAAATAACAACACATACATAATATTATAATGAAGCAATGACCAAATATATATTAGAAAGAAGATTTAAGTCAAGAAGGTCCAGTTTCCAAAATTTTGTTAGAGTCGTAAATAATGACAAACATCATTTAGACTGGTAGCAAAAATTCCAAGACCACGGCTTGAGTTAACAAGTCTTGAAATTCTGGACAGTGGGGAATGATACCCATAATTAGTAGAGCGATAATTGAGGAACATCAATTTGTTGTTTCTGAGTCTACGGCAAGGAATGTTTAACTGGATAAGTCGCAACAAAGAAGGTGAGTATATAAGTCGATTAATGCAAATCTCTATTACCTAAATTCCTATGCCATTTCTTTGATTATTTGAATACCTTTATCGATTATGATCACAAAACTACATGTGTTTTATTTGTCGATAATTTTTATTTGATAGACTGATCAGAATTTGAATATTATAGCGCAGGTAAATAGAAATATCCACTCCCCTTTTTGTCGTGTTGTATTATATATTGTGTCATTTTGTAGAGTATCACCTCTGAGTGGTACCGAAAATAGGAAAACGGTGAATTGTAATTTGAGTGATTCAAATAGACACTAATAATAATATTACTTTTTGGTACCGGTGGTCATATTTCTTTAACGATTTACGAGCTGTCCGTGTGTTGAACATCACAGTAGTTTCCTATAAATTATTCTGTCTAAAATATTTATCTTCAAACGATATTAAGAAATAAGCCCTTTAACGCACAGTAATTAAAACGTCACGCGGAGTCGTAAAACGAAAAATATTGCAAACGTCAATTAGCTTTATCTTATTATGATAATCAAACTAACAATAATTGTTAGCTCTTTTAAACTACGTGTCTTCCAGGGGCGTGCCGTGCCTTATGTTCGGTTTTAGTACTTTTCAGAATATACATACACATTTGACGACCTCCGTCGACTACGAATCCAAAGGTCGCAGGTTGAAATCCCAGCGTGTGCAAATAAATTTTCTTTAATTAATATGTGGTATTCTATAATGTTTTATTTTATGTTAATTAAATATATACTATATATGTATTGTTTTATGTTAATTAAATATAATGTATTTTCGGCACGTTCCAGAGCGGTAAATACTTTCAGTATCGCCCTGAGACCACCACCAAAATTGAAACGTTGCTTGAAATGGCTTTAGCCTTGCTTTTGTGATCTTTAGCAGATCTCAATAGCCAGGTAGTTCTCCACTTTCTTCTCCCTTATGTTCATTCCCTCCCTACTCCTTTAGAATTATTTTTATTATTTATTTTTTTAAACGCAATGTTTTCTACAAAAATGTTATGAGATAAGTCTGGTAAACTTCATTTTTTTCAACATAAAAAAATCATTTGAAAAATATAAATAATTTTTTAATGCCCTGTAATAAATGTTTCAGCATGTCGCTGGAGTGTTTACTGTAGTATATATTTTGGACGGAATCAAATTATATCTTATCTAAAAATCACGTGTATATCGAGTATAAATGTAACAAAAATAATATCAATACATTATCAACCAAACAAATTGTAAAGTAAAAATTATGACGGAGGTACTTGATCACTTACCTACATGGATTACATTTTTTCCCCCACCTAAATGTTAATGTTTGATCGAAGGTCATAACAACGCATCGAAATAGTGCTAAAGATAAAACATCCAATATATATATTTTTTAATATATATTTTCCGTTATGAAAATACTGGTACCATTTTTTTCGTTTATTTTGACTAGTTGTGACCCGTGAAAAATCACTGGATGTAACTTGACTTTCCAAGAAAATTGCAACGTTGCTTGAAATGGCTTTAACCGTGTTTGGTAATCAGATCTGAATAGCCAGGTTCCTTCCATCCTTCATCTTCACCATCTCACTATCTTCCCACTCCATTTAGCCTTATAACATACCCCAATTGAAGATGCCATAGTCCCATTGGCTCCTGATAGCTGGGAGCAGTTGGAACTCTAGTGAAAAATTCACATAAAAAAATATAAAAAAGTGGACCGGCATTTTCGCGCCGAAAATCATAGTGTAAGACAATAAAATAGTAAATCGAAAATTCAGGACGGATGTATCAAAGTTTTGATGGATTCGTTTCATAAAATACACAAGCCATGTAAATGCCCATGGACTGATATGGATTAACTTAAATATTTTCATTTTTTGATAAAAAAATTGTTCACAGCCTTGGCTGTTTTAACGCTTTCAAATAAAATCCTAATTAAGAACGAGAAAAATTGGTTTTCTCGCAGCAAGGTTGGGCCTAAAAATACACCTTTATGCTGTGGTTTATTACCCTTTGAGAGACCGGTCACATAAGGGAAGGCGAGGGGGCTTTTGTGCCTATATTGCATGTGGTGTTATACTCATGTCATAATTTTCTCAAGGTACTTTAATTATAACTGATAGTTACGTGATTTTGCAATGGTTGTTAATTGGAGTTAAATTGCTTACTATGTAATGGATACAAATAGTAGTCATTATATAAAGGCATTTAATCTTGTGCATTGATTTTCCTATAAGTTAAGTTTCATTAACTCTGAACGTGTTTATAGATTTAAAAGGTATACAAAATACACTGCAATAGCTTTACTAACGGAGTTTGTGCGTTTTGTGTTCATTGTGTATTCACAAGGTACTTCGACGTATTCTTGTCGGCAAAGAGAATTATTAAAAGCTGCAAGTATAAATTATTTTAAGACCTCTTTATTTCTGAATGGTTATTTTCAATCATAACATGGAATTTTAGTACGAATTAAAATACTCGATAATGTTTTTTTACTTCTCAGATTATTTTTATTTAATATATTAAATACGAAAGCATAACTTTTACAGAACTAAGCCATCTGCAGATATCGATAAAGGTACAAGTAAGAGCATGGGTACACACGTGCATCGAAGATACGTTGCAATACAAGATACAAGCGTGAATTCATTATGGCCCAGTCAACATTTATTCGTTTCTAACAATGCAGATGCTAGTATTAAGAAACCGAACATGCCATAACATATTGTGCAAAGTTTTAGCTTATTATATTATTGATTTTATAAAAAGGTTCATAATACAATTTATAATGCGTGTTTCGCCATAGAAATAGTATAGGTAATACTCACATTAAAATAAAATAGAGTAGATAAAATAACAAAGAAAGGAGAGAAGAAAAACACAAAGGCATTATTTTCGTGGTGTTCCATTTCCAAACAAGGTAAAAGTTTCACATGAAAAAAATTTGTAAGCGACTTACTGTTGTTCTTAAAATAATGATATTTTGCTTAGTAGCGTAGGTTTATAATTTGCACAGTAAAGTTTTATGTTTACATTCTTCCATCTAAAACATTGCAATTTATAAAAACAATTACTTTAAAGAATACTGTTAAATATAGCAGTACTTCAAACTATTTATGTATCTACGGCGTAGCAGTGAGGGCGTTAGGCCGGTCCACTGGGGTGGACGGGAGCGGGGCTTGGAAAGCCGTCACGTGGCCCACCGTGTCACGGGGCTAGCCGCATCTCCACCCATTTTGTTTCAAACAGGAACGCTTGACATTATTTATATATCCTTGAAAGGCGGCCAGTAGAAAAACTAAGAATTAAAAAAAGGTTAATTATTATTTAAAAAGGGTTGTTCTTTTTAGAAATAAATAATTTGATCATTTTAGTTTATAAAATACTTACTTGAGACAGATTTGATGATTCAATAAAATTTCACTAATGACTGTCTAACTACGATATCTCGCTACGCAGAGCGGCAGACTGGCTCGGGGTAGGGAGGCGAGGCGTCGCAAGCATCACGTGGTACCGTCACGTGGACCGCCGGGTGACAGGTCTGGTCGAATCTCCAACTTTATATCTAACAGGTATCACTGAGGCATACCTACTCACTACGTGTGGCGATTGTAAAATTAATATTTTTATTGTTGCATTATTTTGTATTTTGCTTAATGCATTTAGCTGCGTCGGCCGTTGATCCAAATAAAAAGAACGGCCGTTTTGCGTTGGTGCAGGCCAACTCTGCTGATGTAAAATCAAAAGGATAAAGTATATGTGATTGTGTTTTTGTTATTGCGTTAAGCATAGCCAAAACGTTACAACGAAATTTATTTTATTAACCGGAGCCGTTTTAAAATCGGTTTTTGCGTAGGTGGGGAGATTCGACGCTGATTTTAATTTATTAGGAGCACATTTTGATTGAGTAGGAACATATTTCAATTTAGTAGGAACATATTTTGATTAAGTAGAAACATATTTTAACTTAGTAGGAACATACTTTGATTTAATAGGAGCATATTTTAGTTTAGTAGGAACATATTTTGCAATAGTTGCTCGTTGCAATGCATTTTATTTTATTGTCAACATTTCGTTTTAAGTTTTGTGTTCATTGTTCATTCATAAATGACCAACTACCAACAATGGTACCAAATTCCAAAACATATTGATAAAAGCAAATATGATCTTCTACGAGCTATATACATATTAATGAAAAGATAATGGCAGAAAATATAAATAAATGTCAATTAGTTTCTAATTTTAAGACTCCTGCGTGATTAAGTTTATGTGATTTTCACCAGTCGCTACTGGTTAGCGAACAAAAATGATTAAAACCTCAAAACATCGGCTTCCTTTTGTATGCACCTATTTCTAAGTTCGACACTCCATTTGTATACTTTCCAGGGCAACACCGTAAAACAATGAATTGATAAGAATTCTGATATAATTTCGCAATCACATGGTGGTTGGACATTATATTAATAATAAAAGAATACTTTGTTTTAAAACCACAGAATATATTATGATGAAGGCCAACTGGTTTCGCTTGGATCAAGCTTCGTCTGGGCACATATAATAACTGTACATTCTTTCTCACTTCTCGAAAGAACGACTTGTCTAATCCGCGAACATTTCTACCTTTAAAAAGCCTCTGAAATCTAAATATTTAAAAAATAAAGTTAATTAATATTATTAAATTTCACCTGGAAATCGTAAACATGAAAACCAAGGCTCGAATTTAAATAATAAAAACATTATCTGGGGTTGCCATGCAAACACCCTACCAACAGCTACGATTAACTTGGTCTACTCAGTGGATTGATATTGCGCTACAGTTTGGACTAGAAGCGCACATACACAATAAATCAATGTGCAACTTAACACTGTTATGGACGGCACGGTGAGCGGAACACCTCCCTTTACTCCACTAATGCCCCCTGTCCTTTCGAAAATCGCTCTGCCCATGACAGACAGCAACGCTCAGGGAATACAAAAAGGTCGTGAATAGTAACATTCCACTTCAAGATGGTCTTGCAAACCTCTCGGCTAACAGCCCGACATCCGGGAAACCCTTTTGGACTGAAGGCGAAAGTTTTCTTCAGTCACAACAGTTTCAGAAGAGTCCGTGAACAAGTCCCCCGTTGTGAACCCAACTATACAACCGCCAAGGTTCTCTCTCCCTCGGAAGATTTGGGCCTCACTAAACCGCATCCTGTGCAGTCCCGATCGCGTGCGTATATGATGCACAAATCGGGTCTAAATGACTCAGAATTGTGTGAATGTGAACAAATACATTTAACTGAACAAATTGTGGAATGTACCCTTCACCAGTTTCCCGGATGCACGCCTGAGCTGAATCAAGTGACTCCCGGTACTTTTGACTAGCTGAATCACCACTGCATCCCACTATGTCCTCCAGCATAAGATAAAGGCGGATAACCGATTCGCAGATAATAAAGTTTATAATGGGCAGTATGCAATGTAGGCATTGAGCAGTAAACCACGAAACCTTTGCATTTAATATATTTGATTAAATAAAATACCCTTACGATTGGGAATAATGTGTTCTGGTTTAATTACCATACGCTTTATTAGAATAAAGGTCACAAGATTGCGTTGAATAGGAACTACTACCCACCTAGGTTTAAACTAGTAATCAACACATATGGGTAGGTTTACCTGTACATTTTAGAATGTAGTTACATAGGATTATTAGAATACTATTTTATTAGAATACTAAATACTTAATTTATAAACTAATGATACTATATAGTTACCTAACAGACTCATATTTGAATATTCTCTGTTACAACGAAATACAATCGTTTATTGTTCTATTTTACCCACCTTAAAACAGGTTATACCTAGTTAGGTAGGTAATGTAAAGCATACTAAATTATGAGCAAACTAATCAATAAGAAACCTATATTATTTAGGTATTTATAAAGCTTAATTCTCAGTATATAATACAGTCAAATGCAGGTTTAAACCAGTAATCAACACATATGGGTAGGTTTACCTGTAGATTTTAGAATGTAGGTACATGGGATTATTAGAATACTATTTTATTAGAATACTAAATACTTAATTTATTAACTGATGATACTAAATAGTTACCTAACAGACTCATATTCGAAGATTCTCTGTTACAACGAAATACAATCGTTTATTGTTCTATTTTACCTACCACAGGTTATACTTAGTTAGGTAGGTAATGTAAAGCATACAAAATTATGAGCAAACTAATCAAAAAGAAAACTATATTATTTAGGTATTTATAAAGCTTAATTCTCAATATATAATACATTCAAACATGTAGTTTGGTATAAAATATATCCAAACATTACCTGTACAGTATCACTTTACATAACATATTTAAAAAAAAGTATAATAACGGTGCTTTGTATAACGTGGGGTGTGAGATTTGTTTGAGAAGGTGATACTGTGAATGGAAAGTTATGTTTCGTGAACACCTCACTAAGATAACCTGTGCTAAGGTGTTCACGTGCGTGCGCGTTAAATGTGATACAAGTATTGATGTGTATTGATTGGTTAGTTTTGTTTTAATAATTTAGATTTGCGATAAGTATAAATAATAAAAAAACAAAAATTATGGAAAACTGCCCGCTCAATTTCCTGAAAAATAAAGAAACTACTACTTATAATGTACTCGCTGTCTCAGTGGAACACAAACGCATTTTGTCATTTTAATCTTATCACCTCATGTATAACATTTATCTGCCAGTAAACTTATATTACGATATTTATGTTCACCGGTGTTTACTTGTAGCGTATTAATTCAAATAAACATTGTCTACAAACGTATACCTCTACCTCTGTTAGAGCAATTAAAAAACGACATAATATATGATGCTTTAAAATAAGTTTAAAATTATACTGTATTAGGGTATTTCGAGAGTGATTTGACCGTTGGCAATTTTGCGAAGTTCTCCGATACGTCTATTATTTTTTATGTTGAAAATGCATTCGGCATTCGGCAATTCTTTATAATACTTGATAAATTTGTACAGTTTCAAATGTAATTAATCACGACCTTGTGAAATAACTGCGGAAAGTCTCTTAATAGCCAATTACGTTATATTTAAATCTCAGGATGAACGTCACACCTGAAAATATTGTGACTTAATCAAAATAATCCATAGTTTCACGAAGCCCACTCGACGAGCAATTGACTTATGCAATCTATTTTCAAAACTATTGTATAAATATGAGTACAAATACCAGTCTTCTGTAATAGTATTATTTGATATGACCGGTCGGTAGCTGAGTGGACAAATGCGTCGGATTCCCACCTGGGCGTCGTGGGTTTAATTCCACATGCAAAATTTTCCGCTTATAATGATGGTTAAATAAGTATATAATAAATATATAATAATTAGTAATTTTCAGGTTATTCGTAACCCGGGAATATTTTGCCTTTCTTAAAAAATAAGCTTTTTCGAGATACTTTAAACTAGACGAAACCAAGGAGTTATTAAAAAAATATATATTTTCTACCTGTGCACTGTATTTTTTTTTTGCGTTCCATCAGAGGTTTCATAACTGAGTGAGGCAATTAATTTTATTTACCGCTGCTTAGTGACACAAAGTAACACCTCAATGGCGCTCGAGATTGAAAGGGCAAAAGTTTTTGTTATCCATCGTTAATGGTAATTAACTTCAAATTTCTCCTAGTGTTAAGGTATTATTCCACTGGCGCTGGGCGAGTTCCCGAAACTCCATGATGTAAGCCAAACCTTCCGGGGCTTCTGCTGAATGTTTCCTATTTACCAGAAATTATTGCGGAAATCCATTGAAAAATGTTCTATGACGCATTTCTAACTTTTTAAACGAAATCACTAAGGATACAAGAGACAATCAAAGCTCTTGTTAAAAGGGTGGTTGAGACTTATAATATAATATACATATTTTTTTACGACGAATCGTAACTTATTTTGTTATAAAACTGTCGATTAACCTAACAACTAAGTATCTACCTAATCATTTTCGTATTATTAAATTGTTAGTACTCGATAAGCCTTTTATAGATAAGGTCTCTCCTTTTATTGAACTTTGCACATTACTGCAGCCAATTGCTTATACCTATAGGTTAACGTATGCGTGTGCATGACTTGCATAGTATATGTATATTGCCTAAAAATTTTAATACTGTTGACCGGTCGGTTCGTAACCCGGGAATGTTTTCTTTTTAAGAAAAAAAAAAGTTCTTTAACCCGGCTTCATCCGAATTTTAACACATTTTTTTCGAATACAATTGAAAAATACGGAACAAACAATTTAGTTTATTTTTCTCTACAACAAAAAGGATGCTTCAAGGTCGACGAAAAAGATTAAATAATATTTTACGGAAATGCAGCCCGATACATTGCACGCTGACGGCACTCACTGAGCCCCCTTATAAGGTTTCCACATAGTTTTTCGCTCTTAAGAAATTTGAAAAATATCATTTAAAAATTGCCTAATTTGGAACCTACATAGATACAACTTACTTGTAAAATCCTCTCCAGTCTAAAAGTCCCAGGTAAAAATAATTCTAAGAGAAACATTTCTTTCATCAAAATATGTACCACTATTGACTTTTGATAATTTGGCATTTTATTTTATGCTGGATTGATTTCGACTCTCTGAAACTGGTCTTTTGTTTACCGAAAAGTTTTACAAGTAAGTCGACAATATATGGTTTTCCCACATAAGTTACACTTTATAGTAGCCCAGACCCTTAAGTAAAGTTCACAAGGGTGAACAGTCATTGGAACATCGGTGAAGTCTCCTGGTTCCCCAACATGGTTCCCCAGGTACCTAAGCCTTCTTCGGAGATATTAGAAAAATGTCGTCTACAGGGGCCCATAGTTATGTTAAGCGAAAAAACATATTTTTTGTATCAGTTGTTTCAACATAATTTTGCCGCATTAAAAAGATCACTTGTGTAGTAGACGTAGCTAAAATAATGTTTTTAGGTTCTCACAATTATTATTAATAAGATAATAAGCAATTATTCCAAATATTTTTTAAGTGTCGAGAGTTGAGAAGATTTTGACAAAGGTTTTTTGATAATCGTTAAAAGTGAGCGCGAATCCGTCGTATAAAATCGAAATGCCATTTGCGGCGCCGTTGGTCAAAATAAAATAAGATTTGTACAGCGCCCTTGAGGTGATTTTTCACAAAAATGGCGCTATACAAATTATCCGAATATTATTATTATTACTTAGCTTATGACGTAAATGGCATTGTGGTTGAAAATAATTGTGTTAAACTTGAAACTCCAGATAGAAAAAGCTATGCAATTTGCCCTTGAAATACATTACATCAAATATATAATATTTTGAATGAAATCCTTTAGCCCAAGAAGCACAAAAGGTGTTGTGAAATGTTCATTCAAGCTACCATTTATTTTTAAACAAAACAACGACCCCGTACGATACGCTTTACAATGTTATTCTTATTTCAATTGATCTTTTTTTAGCGTTAAATAAAATTAAAATAACAAAAAAATGTGGTTCAGAATGTACGTAATTATTTACGTCGGGGGTAACAAACAATGGGCAAGGAATTCAATGAATGACTTATGAGAGCCCTCAAATACGAGTATATTAATATTTATATTTTTTTTTTGTATTCGTTCCGTCAAAACAGATTTTTTCTGGGCGACATTCCGTATAAATGTATACTTACATATTTTAGAAACAAATTAAGCTTTTGGTTTGTTAATAGAAAAAAAAAACTGTTATGGAAATTTGTAACTACCTACCTAACATACAGAGCATTATAGCTCATTATGAAGAGGTAAAAATATTTTTAGAAGAAAAGGAACCTTTTATGATTATGTCGAGTGAAACTCATGTGACTGAAGATATCCAAAATATTGAAATTAAACTTGAACATTACAATACCATCCGCCGCGACTAACATAGTAGACGTACAGGAGGAGTGATGATTATCTTAACTAGTAATGTTCCATATGAAGTAATATCGAATCACCAGCTCGAGAAAAATTATCGGATCTGAGCCATTATCATAAAATCGGGAAGCAAGAACGGTGTATACATTATACTGTTATCTACAGATCGCTAAACGGGGGTAAGTTCGGCTTTTTAACATATTTTCAAAGATGGTGCACGAAAAACTTAGAAGATGAAAATGTCAACATCATAGTTGGAGACTTCAACATAAATGTTAAAGCAAAAGCAGACATATACACAAAAATAATGAAATCAGTAATCCAAGTTGCAGGGATGAAACAACTAGTACACAAATTAATAATACATCTAAACATTGATAGATCTGGTCGTCTCAAATAAATTCAATTTAAATGTTATTGTATTAGGTAATCCAAAAATTACCGACCATATTATTATCCAAATTCTAACTAATGAAAGAGAAAAAGACAACCCCAATAAGGAAACACAAATAATAACATAAAAAATTACAAAAAATGCAAATAAATACCATTTTATTCGGGCCTTACAGAATATGAGTTGGAATGAAATAAATAAAATGGAATATAACAAAAAAGGTAAATAGATGATATTAAATTTGAAATTTTTTATCAATGAAATAGTTTCAGAATAGACCATATGTGAAAGAAAAAATAATAAATGGTACACGAAGGAGCTAAGCAAAATGCAGCACGATAGAGACACATTTTACAAAAGAGCATTCCTTACTAATAGTACTGTGGATTGGACTAATTACAAAAAAGCGAGAAACTTATACTCTAAAAACATAAAAAGAACACACAGTGAGTACATACAAAAATATAATAAACTCAGAAGAAGGGGATCCCAAAAAATGTGGAAAAGCATAAAAGAATTAGTACATGGCGAAAACAAAAATGATACAAGAACTGTAAACTTCCCAAAAGAGATATATTAAGATAACAAAGCTAATAACTTTAATAAATATTTTTTTGAAAGCATCACTCAAATTAGCAAAATGATACCCAATATTGTTAATAACCACACAAATGAAAATTCAGTAAAAGAAGAATTATTAGTCCCACAAAAAAAAATTAGAATACTTATCAAAAAAAAATTTAACAACATAAAATTAAAGAACAGTGTAGATGGACTAACTATAAGTATAATTAGAGATGCTTTTCCAGTAATTGGACCTACACTATTGAGTATTATTAATAAGACAATTGAAAAAGGAAAATTTCCAGTCATGGAAACTATCTACTATTACACCCGTTCCAAAAGTAAAAAATACCGGAAAATGTGAGGAATTTCGCCCCATCAACACTCCACCAAAATATGAAAAGATAGTTGAAGTTATAATCAAAGAGCAAATTTTGCATTAATTAGATAAACACAGTATTTATACCAAGAACAATCTGGATTCAGATCCAATAACTCTTGTGAAACAGCATTAAAAACGTAGTCGTTGAAGAATAGAAGGAAGGAATAAATGATAACAAATTTATCTTGATGATATTTTTGGATTTTCAAAGGGCGTTTGAAACCATAGATAGAGAAATACTGATGATAAAACTAAAAGAAATTGGTTTCTCGAATGTAGCTTTAAAATTAATAAAAGAATATATGAAAGAACCAAAACAAGTTACAAAAATAAATGGTCAATTTTCAAAACCATTGTAAAATAATTTAGGAGTACCGCAGGATCAGTCCTCGGACCTTTGTTGTTCATTATTTATATTAACGATATGTAAAAATATTTTCAAAGTGCAAAGTACGACTATTTGCTGAGGATACACTGATATACACGGCCTCCATAGTCGAGTGGTAAGACGCTCGACTACGAATCCAAAGGTCGGGGGTTCAAACCCGGCATGCGCTAATAACTTTTATTTAATTAATATGTGTCACATAATACGTTTAATTCATATTAAAGTATATTTGCGGCACGTTCCAGAGTGGTGAAAGACCACCATTCAGAATCGAAACGTTGCTTGAAATGGCTTTAGCCGTGTTTGGTGACCAGATCTGAATAGCCAGGTACTTCCCAACCTTCCTCTTCCCAATCTACTTCTCCGCCCCATTACCTTCAGCCTCACAACATACCCTATTTGAGGATGCCATAGTCTCACTGGCTCTAGACGGTTGGGAGCTGTTGAGATTCTTGTGCGGTATTCGTATAAAAAATAATAATAATAAAAACATAATTGGAGATAATTACGAAGAATTAATCAATATTTTGAATAATGAACTAGATAATGTATCAAGATGTTTTAAATTGAATAAAAAAAAAAAACAAAATGTATGATAATTAGGTTTAAGAAAACATGCAGTAAAAGCAAAATTAAAATTGATGGTGACATTCTTGAAAATGTAAGTGTATATTAGATGCAAAGCTAACCTTTAACAAGCATGCTGAGTATATACAAAACAAAATTGGGAAGAAGATCTCTTTTATAGGATAAATTCGTCAAAAAAAATCCAGAAAAACCACAATTACAATATACAACTCCACATTTTTACTACTGTTCAACGATTCTTTTCTTGTATAACGACAGAGAACAAAACGGGTTTCAAATTCTCCAAAATAGAGCAATGAGAATTATAGTTAGGCGAAATAGATACTCAAAAGTAACTAAAATGTCAGAGGAACTAAATTGGCCAACAGTAAAACATATTGATGTTTATACATAAAATGAAGAACAACTTGTTACCAAAATATTTTTCTGACAAAATTATCTACAATGTTGATATTCACAAATATAATACAAGGGCATGCAAAGAAATTAGACTATTAGAGAAGAATAAAGCCAACACACGATATAGCTTACTATATAAAGGGATTAAATCTTATAATCCGCTGCCGGAAACCATCAAAATTATGCCTATCAATAAATTCAAAATAGCCTCTAAACATTATTTAAATGCATATAAATCAAAATAGTAAGTAGTATTTAAGTTAAAATATTATAAAGTCAAAAATAAATTATTAGCTACTTGTAAACTTGAATTTAAAAAGTAACTTATTTAAAAAAATAAAAATAATAATAGTTATTGTAAATATATATGACATGTACCATCATATTTCACAAATGCATTTCTCAAATCGATCAAAATAAGATATGATCAAGTTGTTTACTTTGTGGTTCGTCTAATGATTGCAATGTTGTGTTTAATTTGTAGAACTCCATAAGTTTGTTATTAAATGAAATTAATAACTTCGAAAGACTCAAACTCGGAACCTCTACTTTAGCCGGAAGCAAGGAAATAATCAAATTTGTCATTCTTCCTAAAGACTATTAACACTCCCATTCCGAAGGGGGATGCTAATCAAACCGCGAACGATTTTAGATAAAGATTACTGAAATATTATGAATATATTTCTCTCTGATTATTACCAAAAACAATTGACCTAAGATTATTTCATGAAAACGCTTTAATAAGCAATATCACATGGGGTAACTACGTAACCCCCCTTCGGATCGTACGTTTGATTTTACTTTCAGGTACGAAAAGGTTAATGTTCATATTTCAATTATCATTTTTGGAATATTGGGCATCCATATTTACAATAGTTATTAAAGTTCTATCCGAACACAATTGCAAACATATATAGCGTCATTGATAGAATAATACATTTTATTTTATGAATTATTATATTTTAAATATATTTTTTTTAAAGTAAGACAAACATTCCCGGGTTACGAATAACCTGACAATATTTGAAAAACTCCTACTGCCATCATAAAAAGCGGAAGATGTTGCTTGTGCAATGATGGAGGACTTAGCCAGCAGAGGAATTGAACGCACGACGCCTCGGTGGGAATCCGACGCGCTCTCCACTCAGCTACCGACCGGTCAAAATAAGGATTATTTGTTTATATTACACCTAACAAGAAAAAAAATCTGTTAAGATTTATTTATCTGCTACTTGTGTTAATCCGTGAGAAATAGTTGGGATGCAGGTGAATTCTCCAGTGAATGTACATTTTTTTTTTACAAATTACTGTCTGTACCTGTGTTTTCTCTTTGAAAAAAAAAATTATAATTTTTTTTTAAAAAAAATTCAATTAAACGCCCCTTTCAAAGATCCTTCATAGGAGTTTAAAACATAAAAACGATTAATTTTACATCCAAACCTTATCCGCCTTATCAAAGGCCCCAGTGAGGAGGACTAAGATAAACCTTTTTTTAAAATGTTTGATTAATTAACTAACTAACTAACTAACCATCACGCCGTTTCTCCGCAGGGGTAGGCAGAGAGGACGGACCGCCATATAACTCTGTCTTGGCACATCGATATCTTTGGTGATACATCGTCTCATATATACTCTTCTGTTATTCTGACTCTTCACATGACCCGATTCAAGTATTTGATTTCCTTGATCGTGCCATGTCTTTCTCGGGCGTCCTCGACTTCTTGATTGATTATAATGTAAAAAATAAAAATAAATAAAATCAGATACCATTAAACAACTAATGCATGTACTTTACTTAACTTTCAAGCCACCTTGACTGGTCACATAACATTTCATCAGGTTCAAGTAATAGTACCTCAGGGGATGGATGTTTCTGATTTCAGAAGCAATCACTGGGGATGGCAACCTTCGCTGGCGGGCACAGATTACCTTTCCTATTTAAATATCGTGATGATCATGTTGCCATTATGAATAGGTACTGTCTTCGTACTACTTAGCAGTGACGTGAAGTTACATTTTAAGTCATAATATTATTAACTATCATATCCAAAAAAAATGACAGATTTTTATAATTAATGGGTTTTCATTTATACCAGCTTTTTGTTATTAAATTATTTACTTGACTTAAATTAAATACATTTTTCTGTGTGATCAAGCTATACTTAGGATACAATCATATGTCGATATTAGCTGGTGTGTTCCACATGTTTTAATTCCGATACTGTAATAATAATCTCGGCCCAGTTCTGAAACAAGTTCTAGATGGAACTTCATTCGAGTATGTTAGCACACGTGTGCAATGTGGACCGTTTAAAGCTCGACCGGGGAGATAATATCAATATTAATAGATACACGAGACGGACGGGGAAGTTTGTTTGGCGAGGGGTAGCAGTTCGGGGCCCAGTTTCCCGGAGCGGCGGTGTCTCCGGGTCACGTGTGCGGGCGCGTGTGGGCGGTCGCTCGCGTTGTCTCCCCGCGATATCCTCCGTCCGTCGAGCTCTATCACTCGCCACTTGCACTGCGAGCGTCCATCCGATCGCATCCGACTGACTACATCCTTCTTGACTTGTTTTAACCCGTCTACCATAAACTTGGCCAAACATTGTATTTTAAAATATATACCACCCACTTAAAAAAAGTGTTGGTTTTCGTCTTTTTTGGTTTTTGAAAAACAAATTATTTCGGGAATTGAAAGGTTTTCGCTTGTTTAATTTTCATATAATCAGAGATATGCGTGTGGATCGTTAAAACAGGCTGGCATGGCCACGGGATAAGCACGGCTACTTGAATATGGCAGCAGATTCTCGCATGACGTCCGAGGGGTGGCAGCGACCCTCGTGGGTGGCTCCCCTGCAGCACCTGCAGCAGCTGCATGACCAGCCTCAGTACTCGGGATTCCAGCCTCCGCCGCCCAGGAGGTTCTATGCAGGTACTCCATCCAACAATCTGTCTGCGTCGGTTAGGTCCTTCCTCGCCGCTCTGGGCCCTGGTCCCTGGCCCAGGTTATGTGCAAGGATTTATGTTTTTAATCTATAGAATTTTTCTGATTGTATTTATTATTTTCAAAGGGAAATTTACTTTCAGTATCGCAGGTATTTTCCGTCTCTCCTTTAACCCTTTGTGATACAACATTCTCCGGTTGGTGGGCCGTAATCCCACTGGTTTTACCATCTTCGTATGATGTTGCTGAGTTTTATGAACCTTGAAACAATAGTATCTTTATCATGTTAATCTCCGAAATCAAAAACAGTTATTTATAGTTTTTGTGTTTAATTTGTAGAACTCCATTTTAATTTTTATATAATTCAATTGAATTAAATTTAATATTATTATTATTGAGTTCTGCTATTTTAAATTTTAAGGCCATTGTCAAACAGTTTGACAATGGCCTTAAACGCCGAAACAGCTGTCACTAAAAACTAAAATAAAAAACTTAAAATAGCAGAACTCAATAATAATAATATTAAATTTAATTCAATTGAATTATATAAAAAAAAACAGTTATAGTAAACGATGTAGATAGTATTGCACTGTACATATTGAAAGACAAAAAGCTCCCGGCAGATTTTTCTATCCAAACAAGTGTTGCCAATGGTCGCTATTGTTGACCAGAAGAAAACGCCAGGAGTTTTTTCACTCCCGATGTGAAGTGGGCAAATGTGAACCTCTTTTCACTATGGCGAGGACGGTATGGTTAAAAGTGGATACAACAGTCCAACGGGTTAACTTAAAAACTCCGAAGGGTTTAAAAACGATATGCCCGAGATGTTGACTGAACCACGCCTTCGTAACTAAAAAATATGCTAGTGAACTGCTAGTAATATGTTTATATTTTCCGAAATTATTATGCAGAATAGTATATTACGTTTTCTAATTACAAATTAATGATGTTCCTGTAATGTAATTTATAAATCAAGATAATTAATTTTATTAAAAATAATTTTTGTTGTGGTTTTTATTGTTTATGGTGTAATTCGCATAACGACGGCCTCCATGGTCGAGTGGTAAGACGCTCGACTACGAATCCAAAGGTCGCGGGTTCAAACCCGGCGTGGGCCAATAACTTTTGTTTAATTAATATGTGTCATAACACATTTAATTCATATAAACATAGTAAAAAGTACATTTGCGCACGTTCCAGAGTGGTAGATACTCTAAGTATCGCCCTGGTGAAAGACGACCATTCAGAATCAAACGTTGCTTGAAATAGCTTGGGCCGTGTTTGGTGACTAGATCTGAATAGCCAGGTACTTCTTAACCTTTCTCTTCCCAATCGTCTTCCCCTCCCCACTACCTTCAGCCTCACAACATACCCTATTTGGGGATGCCATAGTCTCACTGGCTCTAAACGGTTGGGAGCAGTTGAGACTCTTGTGCGGTATTCTTATAAAAAAAATATAAAAATGAAGTCAGCGACATTGACTAATTTGAGCAACTTGGAAAAAATATTTTGGTTTCGTTTTCGTAGAATATATCACTGTAATACTATTCAAATCTACACGACCGACCCATTGGCCGGTGAAAGTTTATTGCGGAAACCGTTTTTGAAGAGTGTTGCCATGTGTACTTTGGTATATTTGAAATATTGAATACATATTTAAGGAAGTACTGTGTTAGAATATCGTCGTTCGAAAAGCAAAAGGGCTTAAGCGAAACTTTGGTCTAAAATGAGTTAAATGTGCAGTTTTGATCAGTTATTTTTTCTGCATCGAAAGCTCTAACTCTCGTTTGATTCTGAAGACTTTGTGGCCCTTCAGCTATCTAAAATATATTTACCATTTGGGAAAAGTCTTGACTCAAGCGATACAAGTTTGGGACTTTTGTAGATTACTGTCGCTTCGGGTAACTCAGTGAGAGCATTTTTTTTTCAATATCCTACCAGATACTGAATAATTTTATTGTAAAACAAAAAAAAAACATTCAAGTGCTTTGGTGTAAATTTCCCAAAATGGTGCTTAAGCCCTTTTGATTTTCCGGCGACGATATGACCCGGAAGTGAACGGTAGCGAGAGTCGGGAACGCCTAAAGGCTGATTCACACCAACGTCCGGATCTGCTCAGTGACGATATTGTTCCGCAAGAGAGCTTATTGATATGGTATGAATATCAATCAAGGAGTATGTGCCAAGACAAAGTTGTGTGGCAGTATATCCATCTACCCACCCTTGTGATGTTTAACTACTTAGTTAATTAAATAATTATTTGAAAGTATAAAAATACTTACATCGCAGTTACAAAAATAAATGGCAAATTTTCAAAATTGTAAAAATACTTACATCGCAGATTTTTTTTATTAAAAATCATTTTTTTCTCACTAAATAATATTTTTAATAATTAATAACAAATATTATTTAGTGATAAAAAAATGGTTTTTGATAAAAAAATATGCGATGTAAGTATTTTTACAATTTTGAAAATTGACCATTTATTTTTTCTTGTTTTCGTTCGTTCATATATTCTTTTAATAATTTTAAAGCTACATCCGAGAAACCAATTTATTTTAGTTTTATCATCAGTATTTCTCCATCTATGGTTTCAAATGCCCTTTGAAAATCCAAAAATATCGCTAAGATAAATTTGTCAGTAAGAACAAGCAAAGCAAAAAAAGCATGGAAGAGGCGAGAAGAAACACATATGTTAAAAAGAGCCAAGAACAGACGAGAAGAAATAAGAAGGTGCAAGAAGAAACAAGAAGACGTAATAAAATACAAGAAATACGAAGGAGCAGGAAGATATGAGCCAAAAAAACAATGCTTAATCCATTATACTATTCCTCTCTATCTTACATTCCTATATTGGACCAAAGTTGCCATGTACCTTTACCGGTTGACCAAATTCATCCTCGTTCCCAGAGCGCGTGTTCAAAGTCCCAACAAATCAGTGCCCCTGGTGTACCGGTCGCACCGGGACAGGAGTACTCCTAGCTGGGGTGGTACGTTCGAATCGTTTAATGTACCTACATATGCTGTATGGCTATTTAACTAACTAACCATCACGCCGTTACCCCGCAGGGGTGGGCAGAGAAGACGGACCGCCATACAACTTTGTCTTGGCACACACTCCTTGCTTCATTCACATTCATACATCGTCTCATACATACTTTTCCGTTATTTTGACCCTTCTCATGGGCCGACTCAAGTGTTTATTGCTGTTTCTTGGCAACCACCATAAACTCTCGTGAAGGTTCTTATTCAGGTTCCTGGAATCCAATCAAATCCTCGAAGTTATTTTAAACCGTTTATTATGGAACTCCTCGAATGGTTTCCACTACATAAAAAAGGGATCGTGGCCAATACCGCATCTATGCTATCTGAGACGAAATCAGCGCCTACTTCCCTCACCTCGATTTTTTCACCTTCCTCCCTCGCGCACTAAGAATTCGCATTGTTCCTTCGTGCGATTCTGGGCTTCTTATCTTGATTTGCATATTCTGATCTGTAAAAGATGTAAATTTTATACCTATCTAAAAGTTAATCGCTAAGAAGAAATTTATTTGAATGATGTATTAATTATACACGAACCTTAGTTGAAGGCAGTGGCGGCTTGTGACTACTTCTCGTGCTAGAGGGATACATCTAATAACATCTTTTGTTTTATTTGAAAAACATTATTACTATCCCACCAGACTCCAAAAATCTGGTTCTGCACTTAAGGGTGCGTGTGAACAAAGCCGCCCTTCAAAAATTCTCCCTTTGGCCTTATCTTAATATCGATTGTTTTCATTATTACTTCTCACCTTTTCTAGTTTCTATATTGTGTTCACCGTTAACAGGCATCGCTGGTGAACCTCCCACGGTGTATGATTGAGAAGTTTCACATCTTGCTCCAATTTATCTCTGGATTAAATGTTGTAAACAAAACAAAAATACGTGCGTTTCTTTGGCATGATACGATAAAACGAATGCGTAAGATTAATTTAATTAAACGTTTATACATTATGTGGCTATGATAGCCATAGTGTGAAATTAAATTAAAAAAAAATAGTTTCGTTCATGTTTTAACTTCCCAAAATCGGTCTTCAATCCTTTATTCATTATTTGGTAAATTTAAGGCAGTATTCTAAATTGATGGGCATGCCCCTCGCGGGATTTGGTTAATATAACAAAGTGCCCGGGTGTAGCCTCTGAACTAGGCACTCACAATATTTACCGTTCCGACGGATATTCTCAGAGCTAATTCGATAATAGGGGCGTGCCGTGACTTTTTTTTACGATTTTCATGACCCTCCAGAGTAAAACGTTATTGGTTTCTGTTTGAAATACTAAAATAGTTATTTTTTTTTGCAAACTTCTTCTTTTGTATAACAAATTGCTGTTAAAAGTTTATCTAGTCTTTCTCATTAGAGTTAGCCTTTTAATTACCTTCCCTATCTCTATATGAAGCAAAGAGTTCTGGATGTTTTCTTCATAAACTCAGTTCTCTTCAAACTACAGCTGTTAGTTTAAGTTTGTTTTTACAGCACCCAACGGTGTGATCTAACTGATGACAAATACATACAAATTGTGACTGCCTATGCCAGAATCATGTAAAAACCCTTTCAAAAGTAAGTCGCATTCGACAGTATTTTCTTTATTCGCCTTTATTTTAAACTTGCCCTTTCTCTTAATTTGAAGCAATTCACGTCGCCCGTCCATGCTTTCTATTTGATATTTCCACGAAAGCAAATACCGTGGGTGATTCCTAATACCGGGCCGGGCACATAAAAAGGAATGATTTCCATACTGTCTCCCGAGGGGCAGGCGACTGCCGATGTGGGCTGCGGAGACCAATCAGATAAATTGCCCCATAAAATTTCCGTTGTATGTTACCCACCGTACCGCCATTCAAATACAGCTCTTGGGTAAAATGTTTTAATTTCCATAAGCGACCGAGCTTAGAATTATTCATTGATTAGTGTCGTCGCGGGTCGCTCCGGACGTGTGAATTTCTTTATGAATAACTGACGAATATTTTATGGAGGAAAACTTCCGTGTACGGACTGTATGGACTGTGTGGACTGCGCGGAGGTGATTTGTATTGGCATCCGCTCCGGTGCGGGGTGCGAGACGCGGAGCCGTCGCACCGCACCGCCTCTTGTGAAACTTCCAGCGGCGCTCGCGGAGTGCATTAATGCATTATTCAACTGGAATATTCTCTCCAATCCAAATATTCTTTTACAGAGGACGTTATTGTAGATTTGTTTTCGTTTCATAAACACTATTCATTTAAATAAATATACAATTAAATTATTCTGACGTATTTTCATGAAAATACTGAGCTGTTGGAAATGTATATATGATAGCTTACTATGCTAATGCTTAGTGTGTTTTAGAATACGATATGGTCATAACGAGTAAGTTTTGAAATGTTTTAAAGTGAATTTACTTTATTCAATTTGAAACCTGCAATGCTCATAAACGGTTTTTCCTCCGGAAGGATCAACCCCCTACAGCCATTCCCGCAATTTAGTAAGTCATATTTTTCCGTAACAAAAAATAATAATTTCAACAACCTACAACAATTCACCATTTGAAAGAGCTTAATTGATCCGGTACTCTGTTTACCAGTTCAACAGAAAGTCGAAATGCACATATTCAATATAAATAGAACTCTAGGCAGCTAGTGGGCTTATTCGCAGAACAATGCGACATTATGCACAGCGGACACGGTGGAAAGCACCGACAGTTGAAGGAAATGTTTTGCTTTGAAAGGAAACATTCTGAGGAGTCTGGTGAACTTGAAGAACTACTGTCAATTGCAGATAATATGAAGCATAATATATAGGCATGTGGTATAAGTGATTTAGGGAGCTTATTAAAAAAAGTTCTATAGAAACATTATATTTTGTATTTTTAATGAAAGCAATCACTTTGTGGTTTGAAATATTTAATGAAATGAAACAACTTTGTATTAAGACCACAGATATTATTTTAATTTTTATGATCGACCGGTTTCGCTTAGCCAGTAGCTAATTTGTCCAGTAGTTCAATATTAGATATATTTTCCGTAAACTCGTAAAATTCCTCATAATTCTTTAATCACCTTCTCAGTTGACATTTTGCCCCTTTCAATTCATATTATGTTTCTTTCTCTCTGTTCCCTTGTTATTAACCAAATGTTATAATATTGTTTTCTCACTGATCTCTTATTTTACTTTGTGTTTTATATTTTGTTCTCCCTCTGTTTGCATAAATAACCGCACACTTTGTATTTTTCGTTTAGTTTAATTTTATACCCTGATGATGCTTAGGCTAATTGAAACCGGTCGGTTATAAAAAAAATATATATATATCTTTCATTTCATTTATACTTTGTATTTCATGTACTTATATCGTAATAATTATTTACAAGAATCTAGGTACATTATTTTACACAGACATTTCTATTATATTATATACTAGACAGCCATCTTTAAATGCTCTGGCAACCTACGGATCAATGTGGAAATTGGCATTTATCGTATTTGAAGATAAATTATTGTTTCGCGTGTGACCAACGTGAAATGCAACGGCGACCTACACAAGGGTGGGATTTGTTCACTGCACTGCTAAGTGCTTCGCTCGACAGTCAAAATTCACAAATAACTCTTGTGCTAATAAGCAATAAACATTCCGAGTGTTTTCTTATTTATAAGTTATGTCTTATGACTGTTATGAGTAATTACTAATTAGTCATTCCCTAGCATTCTAGCTCCAGCTTTAAAATATTTTAACATGCATTCGGTATTCGGTTAATTTTAACAAAATTGAGTTGATTTATTTTATTATGTACTACTTTAGGAATACTATGCCGTACTTCTGTCGAGTAGCTCCAACTAATATGCGAAAAACAAGTATTAAACTGTTAATTATTAATTATTAAATATAATATCACAATATTACTCTTTAAAAATATATTTATTTTTTAAATATTGTTTAAATTTTAATACGTATTACGAGGAAGGAACCATGTGGTCCAATGTGATCGAATATTTAGGTATAATTCACATTTGAAAAAATATGTATTATGGTAAAATTAAAATGTAATGTACTCGTAAAGCTTGGCGCACACTTCAGTGTGTTAGCCGCTGCTGCTTGGCAATTCGTGCTATGAGCGGTGCTGTGCGGAGCGGTGTGGGTATCTAACGTATTCGCAATTCCTAGCCTAATAAAATTCCCCATTCATATGTTTTAATAATAAGTCACTATATTTTTTAATTGATTATTTAAGCATTTGCATAAAACAAACAATTATTGGCATTCAGTGGAGTTTCCCATGTGCTTAGATTAGAAAATATTATTTATGTTTACATGAATGCAAAATTAAATAATTTCAAGTTTTTTATAAATATTTATGTTGCCAAGTTTAAAGTAATGGATAGGTAGGTACACTGCGTTTTTTTATTCGGCGACGAAACGTAAGAAAATCTTAATAAAGTTTATATATTTAAAAATCCGAAAAAGATAATTGTATTTATTTATAGCTCGTTTCGAGTTTTTTTTCTTGTTTAAATTATATAAATAACTTGTGTACTCGCATGAATAACGCACACGCACTATAATATGTATCTTGTGTGTGTTTATATTACATATATATTGGTATTTTAATCGAGTGCCAACATTGATATATTTTTATTATTTGTGTCGCTCTGTTGAAATTAAATGAAAATACATGATTCAATTAAACTATGTATCGATTATTTTTATAAATCGGTTTGAGTCTCGGATAGCACTTAAACAATCGAACGGTAGATGACATCAAACATATTTTAGATAAACTTCGATTGCCCACCTAGGTATAGGTAGCTAAGGTAATGTCATATATTATACAAACATAGAATACTTTTTTAAAAATATATTAAACAGGTTTTGAGCTTTTAGATTTTCATGGTCAGTTGAATATTAACCAGTTAATAAAAGATTTATATGCTGTGTTTTCTCCCAATTTTAACAGATAAGTTGGCGTTTGAAGCTCGTTAAAATATTTTCATACATTTTTCATAAGTAGGCAACTATTTTTATTTGCTAAAAATGATAGGGTCTCTAGACCCAGAGGGATATACAATAAACTTTTACTATCGCTTAGGTTCAATTCCACCAACCCGTAGACTAATTTAGTTAGTGGCTGAATGATCTGAATATCTATGTTTTCTAACCTCCCGCTTGATATATTTCTTCTTTTCCAACTTTTCCCTAAGGGTTTTCAAACAAGAATTTGGATAATATAAACTTATGTTTTGGGGTTAACTACAACTGGGGTTGATTTAAAAAGATGGGTTTACCAGTTATTATCACTATTAAATCAGTTTCGCTGAGATCTATTTCTTTGTTATTCTGCGAAAAACAGTTGTCCAAATTTGAAGTTTTGAGTAAAACGTAATAAAAATTTAGAAAAAGAAGGTAAAATCGGAATTGTATCAATAAGTATTAACATGCTTTCTAATTTAAAATTGTAACCTTTATATGTAAGGATAAGTAAAAAACAAAAGTGCTGTCAATAAGAGCAATAAACAACAAAAAAATATTTACACTGTGGACATCATTTTGGGACTTCACTGGTTTTTATTAAAAAAAAGCAAAATTGTGAAAAGTGACTTATACTTACTTATACACGAGTATACTTACTTCTGTATAATCAAGTAATCGGTTATATTTAAATATTTTATGGACATACATACGAGTATGTGATTTTATTATTATTCAGATCAGTTGCTGACTCGTTACTGGTGAATTTGGGGCTATAAGATTTGGTATTCTTGCGGAAATGAACAGGGAGGAATACCAACTGTGAAATTGCCCAGCGATCACAGTCACCGCACACGATGATTCCTAACCCTATTGTTTAGCCATACTTATTAAACACTCAGTTTTGTATGCCTTTTGCAAGTCAATAACTTGGCGTGCAGATGGTCTACACTTCTTGGAACCATTGACTTTTTTAATATTCGTCCCCATGATTATTTTGTGTTGTATTATTCCTGGTACCTAATAGTCTTTATCGTATTTAAATGCCTTTACTTTAATGCAATGCAATTACCAATTACCTCTGTTATCACAGAAGTGATAACAGGGGATAGTTGCATTCGACGTTAGTTTCGTCCAGACAGTCCGCATAATTCACGCAAGCCACCGAGAAAGAAGTGTAGCAAAATAAAATGTTTGAAATCAATTGTGACTCTAATAATATATTTGGAACCTCAACAATTATATGTTCAAGTATTTATTTACTTACTTGCTAGTAGGGAACGGCTCATGCGCCAGCCTCACGTTGTCTGGACAACGTTATTTTTGTAATAATGTATCTGTTTCGGAATTGGGTCTCTTATCTTGTTTATTAATTAATTTATTTTTGATTTTGAAGAACGCTTTAGCTCTCGCATATTTCATTATATGCGAGAGCCATGCGTTCGGCAAAGGCATCTCTATTTAAGATGTACTCGTATACATGTACACCAATACACACAATCCTAAGTTGTTGTTGTTTGGGTCAACCCTAATTGAGTGACCTAAACTATGTTTTGTCTAGTAATATTATATAATCGTATTTACATTAACCTGAAATAGTTGACACTTGAAATTCTGGCTAATGAGTACCTAGATCAGTTTTTTGGTAATTGTATGTATACATAATATATATTTGTATACACGGTATGGTAATTTTTATAACAGCTTCACCCGGTTAGACTTTTTTCTAATAAAGGCAATTGAAGATTTTCTACATATTTTGTTGATTTTCGTTTGGTCCTTATTTCCGCGTGAACCGGGGACCTTTAACAACTCTGAAATAAATTTACCGAAATTTAAAAAAAAAGTGAATATCGCAAGAGTCCCAACTGTTAGGAATCAGTGGGACTATGGAATCCCCGGTTGTGATATGTTGTGGGCTGGCGAGGGTGGAAGAGAAGAGGAAGGTTGGGAAGTACCTGTCTATTCAGATCTGATCACCAAAGCCATTTCAAGCAACTTTTAGATTCTGAACAGTTTTTTACCAGGGCGATAATTAAGAGTATCTACCAGTCTAGAACGAGCCGTAAATATATTTTACAACAATATTAAAACTTCAAAAAGTGTCCTGACGAAGAAAGGGTGTTTCCAAAACCGGTCGATAAAAACACCCAATTAAAGTGGTTTAAAACTAATGAATGAATGTGTTTATATTATAATTATGGCAAGCCACAAAGTAAATACTTTTTTTTAAATAAGTAGTATACTTATTTTTAAAAAAGTTATTATTATTACGTCTATTATTTTACATTTATTAAATGTGAATTAATTCAAAATGTATAGTATTTTTTTTTAGCGCACGTGAACCCGCCACATCTTGATTCGTAGTCGAACCAAGAACCGCTCTAAAATTGAACACGAAAATTTTGCATTGTCCAAAACTTTTGAAATAAGACGCCATATTGCTTGTTTCATATCTTTAAATTCATATCTCGGGCAAAGCCGGATAGCAAAGCTTATATCTTAAAAATATGTTTCCATAGATACTAACCGATTCGGACAATCCTCGATAAATCATTACAGCGACCATATTAATTGATATTTTCGATACGGTATCTTTTATATGAGAATCTCGCGAGTTCATTAAATTGATATTGCTATAATATGATCAGTGTTCATAATTATTGATTAAAGATTGTTGGGTAAAAAATGCACAAGAATCAAAGGTTAGGTTATTAATTTGCGTTGAAGCAAAAACAAGATGGCACAACATAATTTAATTGGTTTCAAACGTATTTATATTTTAAATTAGAATTAACTTTAAAGCTTTTATGCTTATTATTTTTATATTAATTATTGAAATAATATCAAAAATCTTCAACGTAACTATGAAACACAAAAATAACGGTCGCGACCGAGACTCGAACTCGGAACCTCTACTGTATCCGGGAGTAACGCTTCTGCCAATTGCGCCACCGAAACCTTATAAGAAACCGCCATTTTTAATCGATCTCATTCTTCATTTAAAAATTATTATTATCTTTTTTTTTAATTTTCAACAAAGCGTTTTTTTCCGTTTCATATTTGCGTTGAAGATTATTGATATTATTTCAATAATTAGTATTTATATTTGGTTTCAAACCTAAGTTTCAAACCTACGAATGTGAGTTTTATTGTAGCCAGCTATTAAAAATATCATTCTTCAAATTACTTGTCCGTAATTATATTTGCAAATGTGCTGTTTTACCGAAATGTTAGTAATTATCTGATTTCGTTTTACCTTTACTATAGTCAATAAATAATAAATCTTAAAATTGGAATTAGCTTTAAAGCATTAATGCTTATTTATTATTAAATTTTTAAAAATAAATCGTAAAATTGAAAAGCACTTTTCTCTCACATGTGTGCATTCATTGTTGGCTAAATATTACTTCAAAAAAATCTACATACACGAGTATATGTAGTATATCTAAATACCGCCCAAGGATCCTAACTGCTCCCTATCTTCCGAATTGAGTAGGACTATGGCATCCTAATTGCGCTATGTTATGAGGCTTAGGGGATTGAGGAAGGAAAGAAGATGGGGAAGAGAAAGGTTGGGAAGTATTGACTATTTACATCTGGTCATTTCAAGCAGTGTAATTTTTCTTATTCGTAGAAATAATAAGTGCCGTAGGTAATAGTGCGAATATAGGTAGTGCGAACCATTCAACTCAGCAACAAATTTTTTTTGATATATAGTTTTAAAATATATATCTACAGTACAGATATGGTATGTTAAGGGTGCACCTCATGTACCTACAAGTTGTTGCCGCTGTACCATGACCATTCCACCACGGAAGTCTTTCATCAAAACCATACACTATTGCCTCCAGTTTCTGGATACTGTGGGAAGTATCCCCCTTCCTTTCCAGAAAAAAATAGATATCGGACCGATCTGTAAACGGACAGATTTGACTTTGATTGCTGCTTCTATGACAAAGAATAATCCATATGCTTTACACAAATAAAATAGCAACAGACCGGATCTGTAATATAAAACATCCCCATGCCTTTGTAAGCGGACCTCTTTGGAGTCCAGTCTTTACGTCTCTACGAGTAATTATTATTATCAAACAAATTTTATAACGCCGTTTAGTAATTAAATGCAAAAGATTTCATAAATATTTATAAAAACATAAACTACGGAGCATACAAAAAACATATCATGCTTCTACTGAGCGCATAGACAACTGATGTGGCAGGTTTGTGAGTTATATTATAATATATTCACTATCAACTTGCAGATATATATATTAATTTATACTTATTTAATGATCAAATTTACTGCTTTAATTTCGCACAGAAATAATTTTATTTTAGATCTTCCAATGGAAAATAGTGTTATTAAGTTTTTGCGCCTTTGTTGCATAGCTACCGACGATGTTTCTTGAAATTTATTGCACATTGGCCTTGTGACCCCCTGCATTATACCCTGTCTAATAGCAGTCAATTAGTGTAACGTAAGATGAGTTTTAAATCGTATCGCTGGTACATCCACTACGTTCACTTAGTTGCTATTATGATTGGAGTAGAAATTAACAAAAATAAACCAAATCAACAACATTACGCACTGAAATACTTGTAGTAATAATAATAACATAACATTTGTATCGCGCATTTTATGATATTCCACTTCAAGTGAGCTTTACTCCAGATAGTGCAACCTAAAACAATAATCCACCGTTATTATGAATATCTAATATCCCAATTCATACGTCTAGAGTAGACGTCAATGTTTTTCAATGGGGGGAATCAATTTCATATTTTCATTGGGTACTTCAAGGCTCCCATTTAGGACCATTATTATTTGATTTACGACTGTAAAATTGTTTTTTTTTTCATGAAAATTACTTAGCATAACAGATGATAAAACATGTACCCAATGCATCAAACTTCAAAAAGACCAAGCGTCTTTGCATTTATTGTGAATTGAAAAAACTAGATATAATTATTTAAAAATGTAAGAAGTTATCATTTGTTTCCTTACACCCATATCCATGAAGTAGCTATATCCTAGATCTTGGGGTTGAACTGGACTTTAAAAAATGTTATTGAGTAAACTAATGAAGTCATCAACAAAGCCAGTAAAAAGCTCGGGTTAATAATTCGCATCTCAAAGCCTTTCGTTACATCCGCCCTCACCAGTAATAGATATTGCACACCACTTTAAGCACCGCACTATCAACCGAATCGAAACAATACAAAGAAAGTATTTTAAGAGCATAAATTCAATCTAAATTTGCATTTTCCAAAGTATACATAGTCCGCATAACTTCGGCATGCACTTTTTAAACAAAGTAAAAAACTTTAAATCAAAGTACTAAATATTCAGCCCTGTGAAGCCTTGCTAAGCGATCTTGAGGTGATATTTCACAAAAATGGAGCCATATAAATTATCACAGTATTATTATTATTATTCTGTTTGAAATTCTGAATAATGGTCCAGACTAGTAAACATTATCGAGTTTCATATACTATCAAGACCAACCTGACAAACTGGACTTTTCTGTTTTTCCGCGGGCAAGACCAATCTTAAGATTAATTCTCTAAAACGTTAATAGTTACAGTGAATTTATATAGCGCAGTTTTGTGATAGTTCACTTCAAGCAATATTGATATTTTCAATATTAGCATATGGACATACTGAGCTTAGATCCTGCGTAAGTTTACTATGTTTTAATAATTATTGTACTAGGGGATGTTTTATTGGGAGTGATACGAGCTAGTATCGAAAGCATCCCCTGTCCCCGTGTATCATCCTCTTCTTTCCTTTTCACTTCTTATTATTCAGATTATTTTATATCTATTTCTACATTTTAATGACTAATTAATTTTTTAACATTTAGTAACTCCCTTGGCTTCCCATTCAATATACGAGTATATTTATTTATTTATTTAACTAAATAATACATAAGGTTCGTTGAACTATTTACAATATATATTTTTTAATAAAAACTACCCAGCTCAGGAGATTTTTTTGATATTTTATATTTTTGTAGAAAGCAATTACTTTGTGGTTTGACATATTTAATGAAATGAAAAAATAACTTAGTCTAAGATCACAGATTTTATTTTAATTCTTATGACCGATCGGTTTTGCTTAGCCTAGTAAAAATAATAATATTTGGATGATTTTGTGAAAAATCACCTCAAGGGCGCTGAGCCTAAGCATCATCAAAATACATCATTAAACCAAACGAAAAAAAAGTGTTGATGCTTAGGCTATGCGAAATCGGACGGCCATAAAAATTAAAATAAAATCCGTAGTCTTATACAAAGTTATTTTTTCATTTCATTAGAGATATTTTATAGTTTTTATAAAAAAAACTGTTGTTGCTCACTAAAATAAATAAATTTATTACTTAATTTATTGCCGTGAACTCAATGAAAAGGCTTAAATATTTTTGAACATTTTATTTTCGGACATCTACGTACTGCAGGCGTAGCCGAATATTAAATATTAATGTCTAAATATGGGTTCCTTGTAAATGCAAAATCCAGAGCCTACTTTTCTTGTATATCCAATTACGATACATGACGCAGGGAAGCCTTTCAGTTTCGTTCACAGTTCATACAAGAATCACATTTCACATTCATCGGGGCGATTATTTATTACTCCGTATTCCACAAAGCGTGTGAAATTCCGCAAATATAGCAATGTATCATTGTAATGGGCATAAAAACCCTCTATTATAAATAAAAGTAGTCAAAAATAAATAAATATATATATATATACCTATATGATAAAAAAAACTAAATATACATAATTTAATTTAATTTAATTCTAAATATATTAACAATTTATTATTGTTTATTTATTTTCATTTTATTTAAAAAATAAAAATCTTTTTTTTTTTTTTAATTCCAATAAAAATATTCGTTGATTTTCAATTTCCAATGGGAATATTAATATTCCAAAATAGTTAAGTACCTACCTAAATTTCTTAACGGAAGTATTCAGCGAAACACTGCTTTACTTATGGGGGTTTTCACACCTTATTCACCTGCTGACTGCTCAGTCAGTCAGTCTGATGATAGCTCTATCATCGGAACAATCCTCAGGACAATCGTCGAGACAGATAATCACCGGAATAATAATGTTTTCGTAGTTGTTTTCACATTGGTTTTAATTTTTGTTATTTTTATCTCCATTACAATAATAACAGTTTAAGCTATGCCTGTCTCACTAGGATGAGTTCCCGTGTCGAGACAGACATAATATACAAATGATTTTGTATAAGGTAAATTTGTTGGTTTAGTGACATACATAGAGAAAAAGATAAGAATGAAATAAATTAAAGTTAAAAACAAAGATAGATTAAAAGTTCATGTAAAGGTGAAGATAGTTACAAAATAAATACAAAGCCAAGTTATAGTTTAAAAGCGATGCAGTGTTTTTTTTTAATATAACCTAAAACAAACTCTTAAGGTCCCTGTAAATTTAAAATGATCCTTGAAGATTGTAGAAACTAGAAATAAATAAAAAAATGTTTACAATAAATCTCCACAAAGGAATTTAAGAGAAATACAAATAATTTGTATCTTATCTATAAAGTTTAATTAGTTCTAGGAATCTAAGACTTTATCAAATTTCAATATTATCCCAAGAACTTAGTGCTGCTGATATCAGAGAGGTTATCATTTTATTTTTATGATAAAACCTCGACGCTCCGAATTCAGTTTGTCAAGAATAGTTTTAGGAATGTAATCTCTGGAATAGGATGTTTTGTTCAGTACAAAAATTGTAATTAATTACAAAATCCAGATAAATAATTTTGACAATGATATTTCACGCAATTATTTTTATAATAATAATCTTATTAAATTTCAAATGTATATGCGCGATAATACATAGATGAAACAGAAGTTCCTTGTGGCGAAGCCTTATGGTGGGGGCTAGCGGTGGCGAGCCGGCGAAGGCAGTAGAGCCCGAGCCTTCAGTGCTAGTCGAGCGGTCGCCGCTTTTAGCCGACTACTCCGAGCTGAACCTCCCGCTCCCGCCTCCGCTTCCGCTTCCGCTCCAAGCAGAGCCCGCCAGCGCTCCGTGCAGCGGTTCCGGTTGTAGCTCGAGCTAGTTCGCACGGCCAACAAGCAACGATCCCTGCACACAGCCAGGTGGTGCTGTGCCCGTCCAGTGCTATCCTCAGTTCGGTGGTGTTAAGCTAGTAACAGTCGGCGGGGTTAGTGAGTGTTGGAGACTCTTCAGTACCGGAAGTGTAGCATGCACCGGTGCCAGTGCTAGACAGTAGTGGTTCCCAGGAGAGGATAAGGAAACGCAGAGAAAGTAAGGAGATGGAGTACCAGCACGGGGCTCCGCTGGGTCCCCCCGCGCCCCCGCCCCCCGCTCAGCCCGTCCTCCCCACCGCCGACCAGTATCACCAGTTCTGGAGGCAACAACTCTACATCAACGGTCAGACCCAAGCCAACTTTCGCCCAATATTTATTCCGAAATCAACCGATTGCTCGCTCTTTTCGCACCATTTTCGGACTTGGTGATTTATTATTCACTCTCGTCTCTAGCGAGATCGCCCAGGAAACGGTTTACCCTCAGCTGTAGCTATTGAATGTAATTGATGTAGTCGCTTTAAAATTATAACGTGATTGTCTTTAACTAATTGCCGTGATACTCGCTTCGAAGAAGACTAGTGTTGCGTGGTTTTCTGGTAAGATGATTAGCTGAATAATTGATAAGATTTTTATCATCAGCAATCCCTATGCATCTCCGCCTTCAACTTGTAGAATACGATAACAGGAAACTCTTAACATATACGACACGTTGAAGGCAGATATAATCTACCGTATATACAGGTATATAATTCAATCGCGCGATCTTAACTAGCCAACTTTCAGTAGGTACCTTCTATCATATTACTCTTATGCTTTTCTCTGAGAACGTGCATAGGTAGCTGCAGTATATATACATAGATAAGTTAAACGCTAAACAATCTTTGATGTTAAATTTACAAACGTATGGTCCAAGAATTATAAAACGTTATAGTTGAATCACGATTTTCGATTCAATGTTTGCCATTTCTTGAATTACTTTTATTATGTTACTCTTTTCTTTCATGGTGCTGCATCTAAACGGGGAGGTAAACCTTCGGCATGGCGACACTTCGCGGCTACTTTACGTCTTTGCTAAATTTCTTTAACATAATTCGATAAACAGCTTAAATAAAACTCATCGAGTAGGTTTACTAGGTTATTAATTATTATGAGTAGTAAAGTGAAACCAATATCTCATTTCAGTAAAGTTGGGTGAGATTGCAACTCCTCAACTCTTTCTTACCTTGGCCGGGAGATTGAAAAAAAATATTCATTTCCTCGTGTTATATTTTATTTTTTTATAATACGGTGGAAGTGCCGCATTTCACACGTGCATAATAGGTGTACGTTTAAATGTACTTACCTTTATTATGTACGGGTATTGACAACAGTTCGTGAAAAGTATTGTAATATAATTATATTGCCGAATTTAGTATTTAACATCGAGTCGAGCTCGTGAACCAATACTTTAGACCACTGGATCGGAACAGCATGGGCCATCGTAAGCGCAGTCGAAACAAAAAGAAAGTAAACTTGTTTAGAAAAGATTATGGGGCAAAATTCAGATATAACTTTCACTTTTCGGCCTGACTAATGAATGCTCTGGGTACGGATTTTACAACGGCTGGCTTTATATCGCGACAACTATAAATTTGGATTTACCTCGCGTGGAGTTGACTTGGGTGATTTGGCTGCCTTAGCAGACTTGGTTGACTTAGCTGGTTGGTTGCACCGAACGCCTCATGCTGGAGCCACTCGCCCAATCACCCACTGACGCACTGACCTGGAATACCGACCAACAGCATAATTGCATATTTATATTCTCTATAAAAGTGAAAAGGATAACGCAATACGGTGTAAACCAATGCCATTAGCCACACCGATATTACTTTTCACGTTATTTTTACTTTGACCGAAAGACAGCGAACGGTAATTCCGTACTATTAATGTATACAGGACACACACTTTAACTGATCAGGCCACACTTTTTGACGCTTTCAAATTCTTTTTTTTTTGGTCACCCTGATATTATTTTTGCTATGCTAATAATAATGTTGTTTTCTAGAGGTATAAATATATATAAATATATATATATATATATATATATATATATATATGGTTTGAAACACCTCAACCTTAATTTTTTAATGATTATATTTATTATGTACGCATGTCCACTATTCATTAAAAAAGTAAGGTTGAGGTGTTTCAAACCGTCGTCACATTTGACCTCGTTACAATTCAATGATTAGCGCCATTTTGTTTTCTTGCACATTTTAATAATAGTAATAATATTTGTATAATTTCTTTTACGCCGTTCTTGTGAAAAATCACCCCAAGAGTTAAACGTCTATTCTAGGCCCGTTTCAGCTTTTGAACAAATTGTAATCAGCTGAAAAGCATAAAAAACATTACCGTTATGCTTTTCATCTAATCACAATTTGTTAAATAGCCGAAACGGACCGGCAAACGGCGTTTAACTAATCATTGAATTGTGACGCCGTCAAATATGATCAAAGCTTGAAACACCCCTAACTTTGAGGTATATTCAACGTTAAAAATTGCTAAACATTACAAAGTATATTTCTGCTTTTGGCTAGACTGATTTATTTTTTAATATTAGTTGTATCTTTGACGACGAGGAATATTTAGTATCGTTTTACACCTACATAATAAAAATATGTACGTATATATGCACCACATAAACAATCATAAATATAGTGGTAAGTAAATCAGCAATATTTTTTAATCTGAAATAATCTTTCTGTCTTTGTCACACTGTTAATAATAAAAAGCAAAGCTGCATAGCAAAAAAATAAAAACCGTTTGCAATGTGATTTACATAAGTAAAGAGTGATGCATTATCGTAAGTTAATATGTTTTGCCATTGGGTCACGTCCTACACGATAATCCCAATATTGAGTATAAATACAAACAATATGGTCGTTCCAACGTCATTCAGTTTCTCAGCCTTTACACACAACTAGATTCTGTACTAGGTAGCCTTGATGCCTTAGCACGAAGATAAGAAAATCCATTATTAATTTCGTTCGTACAAAAAGCGGATCTTATAAATAACTAGTTTTGCTACCCGAGATATCAACACTCTTTATTCGATTTCTTCTATTTAACTTTGAAAAGTTAATAAAAAAATAAACTGATCTTTTAAACCTCTATATCGCATAACGGTAATGGTTTTCTAGGCTGAAAATAGTTACGGTGACCTAAAAATTTCCGACGGAAAAAGCTGTCCAAGTTTCACGACGCCTGAGTTCACCGTTTGACAGTTTTACTGCTTCTTACTGCAGAAATCTTATTTTCTCATTTAGCACTGGTAAATGTTTAGATATTTCAAAACGTTATAACTCACGATGGAATGACGCTGTGAGCAAAAAAAACAAGTGGGTTGACCTAAGAATACAAGACAGGAAAAGCTATGCAAATTTCACTACACCAGAACTCACCGCTCGATTTTTTTATTGATTCATACCATAGTACCTCATAGTGGTAGTATCGCTCTGGTGAAAGATCACCATTCAGAATTTAAACGTTACTTGAAATGGCTTAAGCCGTGTTTGGTGACCAGATCTGAATAGCCAGGTACTTACCAGCCTTCTTTTTACCTATTTCCTTCCCCTCCGCACTACCTTCAGCCTCACAACATACCCCGATTGGGGATGCCATAGTCCCACTGGCTCCAGACGGTTGGTAGCAGTTGGGACTCTTGTGCGGTATTCACATAACAAAACAAGGATTTCAGATAATCTGATACGTATTATTCAGTCGAGAATGAGGTGAGACGTCAGACAGCAGATTAATAAAATACTTATGATAATCTTGTTTCGCGTACGTGTGATATATTCACTACCTCGATGGGTACATCACCGATGAACATTTCATTTACATAATCGCATTTTACGCGTGATTCCTCATTATTGTTTTAATAGCATTTTAATTATCTTGTGTCGAAATATGGTCGGACGCTTTCCCAAGCCAATAAACATGTTATTATTTGTCACATAACAATGGCATTATTGGGGTAAGACGGGGTGAAGCAGATTTGTAAAATCTACGCAAAATAATATATAGTATGTAATTATTTATTTTTTATACAATTATTTATTAATTATAAATCAAAGCATTATAATTAATGTTAACGATAGCCATAAACGATATGTTAAAAATAATTTAAATAAATATTCGATTTCTCGTATTTTGATTTTTTTCGAAACATCAACTGATTTTCCATTTTTTTAAAAGCTTATCATTATAAGTAGGTACCCACAGTTTAACGTTTCAATCATGGTACGTTATCAATGCGCTGTCTATTGAGAGTACCCTGGGAGCAGTTGTTTTCTGTCACGCTTTAGATAGTAAAAATATATAATTTTTTTTAATGAACCTGAAACAAATCTATCTAGGGACAATATTATTATTAATAGCTTTTATCGTATAATTAAATACTAGCTGGTCCTTTTCGGACTAAAATTAAAAAAATAAAATGTAAAATTGATGCAATACCGTATGCAGCATCATGTTATTAGATGCAAATGGTGGTATATTTCATACGCAATTAATGAACGTTTGCAGTAGCACGTTGCCAAGGGTAGCACCGGCACTGAATGTAACTCTGCTAAATAGAATTAAATAGACTGATTGATTTTGCTTTCCTATTCATTTTAAACATATGGTGTCTTCCTGATTTCTGTCAAACTTTGCCTAAAGTTATCAGTTTTTCCCTCCAAACAATGTTTTATGGGTCGTTTAAAAAAAGGCATCTTATTGAAATAGTTAAAATACCGTAATAATATTGGATATTCATAGCATTTTATTAACAACACCATATAGTTCTTTCTTACGTTTTTTGATTTTTTGGTGTGGGTGTGTTGTTATATTATGGATGGCATTGGCAACGTCGTTTTGATTAATTTACCGATATCCGTTACAGTAGCTGTAAAGTAATTTTAAATCCGCCAGACTGACCACTAAAAACTGAACTATGCCGAAATCTCCTACGAGGCCAAGTTTTAACCGACTGATAATAATATTTTTTGAGTTCATCTTTGATCCTTAAGGATTTCATTGAAAGTTGAAAGTGAATATTTTCAATAACGTGACTTGTACACTATATGAATCATGGATTTATCAAGGGGTATTAGGATAACACTATATGGTGTATCATTTAGTTAAGATTTCCTTCATTAACAAAATAACGTCAATTTTCTCGGATTTCTGTGAATCACTCAACCGATATTTTAGCTTTAGGTCAGTTGAGTTATATTATGACCTAGTGATTCACACAACTAGTACACAATAACACGAAAGTTTAGTAACGTCAACCCAAATCACACTACTAAATTACCAAATTGATAACAATATGGCTCACTTTAATAAGCCGATTATAATTATGTTTGTGTGCCCAACAAAAACTCTCCAACGGTGTGCTATGGTGACATTAAATTTGAACAGTTTTTTTGTCTGGAATATGGTCAGTGCAACTATTTTTAACATTTAACGTAATTTTTGTCATGAACCACGGTGCTTTGAAATATCTCTCTCACTGTCAAAAATAGACAAGATTCCATATTATATATATTTTTTAAGAGTTTCAACTGCTCCCTAACGTCCGGAGCCAGTGGGACTATGTTACCCCTAATTGTGGTATATCTTGCGGCGGAGCGGGGAAGGTAATGAGATGGAGATGACGAAGAGGAAGGTTGGAAAAGAGCTAACATATTTTTCTAGTGTTTAACGAGAAAAACAAAAAAATGGACAAAGCTGGGTAATAACTACTAATTCATTGTATAAAGCTATGGTATGTAGTGACGATTTATTTTTATTAAAATTGATTAGTTGTTTTGGTATTCGGCTGCATTTTTACAAAATTTCTCAACCCATACATTTTCCGTCGCGACAGTTTGGTAACTTCCTACATTGGTATGTTTGTAATGACGCCTGTGTGTTTGTTACTTAATCATTGCATTTGGTTCAATATTTGTTTTAATGTTATCGTGTATTTTACACGGACCTAGAATTCAATGCATTTTGGAAATATTGACAACGAAAAATCGTGAAGGATAGAAAGGTTATTTTACAAGTATAACGGTGTCAAATGTATTTTTAAAGTATGCAGAAATGTTTCTGATAGGAACTAGAAATGTAACGGACCACTGCTTCTGCTTCCGCAAATGCGTAAGTTCTGCATACTTTTTCACTTCCGCTTCTGCAAAATTATAACATAAGTATAACGGAACTTTCTAGATACGGTATTTGAGCTCCTTAGCAACAGTGGCTGGGGTGTGACGGGGTGCTGGTTGCGGGACAGCCGGCACGGCGTTATTTGTTTTGTTTTGTAGATTAGTAATTAAATAACAAGTGCAAGTTTACCTTGTTTCGCGCGTTTTTTTCACGCTTACCTACCTCGGTTGTATACGGTGTTAATCAGTGTTTTCAGTAATACATAATAACCTGTATAGACATTATGTTAGTGCCATATTTATATTAGTAAAGTGTCTATAAAACCAAAAAAATTCCAAGTTAAGTGTAAAATATCTGAAAAAGTGTATTCTCGAAAGTAACTCACTACGACTGGGTTAAAAAATCCCTTGAAGTCATTATAACATATTACAGGTCCTCGTTTAATTTCTAATACCAGTTACACATCTGCAACCCTAAAATAAAAATAATAATATTCGCTTCACAAGCAAATTTGTTGCTGTTATATTTATTATTTTATTTCATCCAAATTCAAATGAAAGAAAAAAATAAGATGACACGGATCATTCGGCCATTGTTTTTGCTGAAAACATTTAACATGTGTATATTTCTCTTGGAGTAAAGAGTGTTTTTGTTTTACTGTATCTCAGTTTTTATTTAAGTGTGCTGTGAATACTTGTGACGAGTTGAAATCAAGAAGGAAAATCTTATATAAAAGGCTTATACATGGTATAAATTTATAATTTTTTATATGATTGTTTTAAGAATCCGTTGGTAAGGTTTAACAGATTGCAAAGAAATACACAGGTGACTTTAAATATTTAGTAGATTATATTAAATAATGGTTGATGCTGAAATTTTATAGTATTTCAGCAATATTATTGACACAAAACGAATTTTCATAAAATATTCAGTATTTTCATAGAAAGCAATCACTTTGTGGTTTGACATATTTAATGAAAATTAAATAATAACGTTGTATAAAACCAAAGATTTTTAAATTTTAAAATCTGTGGCCTAATACAAAGTTATCATTTAATTTTCATTAAAATCTTTAGTATATTACATAGGTTTGGGCTTCACAGCATTCCCACATGCGACCTGTATTGTGGAAATGATGATGCGAGCTGAAAATATGTGCCCTGATCTTCGTATTTATATATTGAAAATAACTATGCGAAACGTCAGAGATATTTGAGCTTCTTACACCCAGATTTCCTGCTTTACGGTTGAGATAAATAAATGGATGGTAACGGATATTTTAGCAATTAATATCATTGTTGCCGTTACAGAAATAAAGCTTTTAACGCATTGATGTGTAAAATTTTCAGAATTACATCAATAAATAGTTTAGTTACTAAATTGTTTACGCTTCGTTAATAAATTTCTTTTTTATGGTTGACTTTTACTTTCAACGCAGCGCGCGGCGGTTCCGTTAGAGAGCCCCGGGCTGTTTGGGTTAGATTTGGTGTGTCAAATAAACTAACATTCTCCGCCAACCTTACACACCCACCCGCGCACCTCAAAGTGGACATTTACTACCAACTCTGCAGCAATTTGCTTATCAAGATTTTTTCGCCAACACCTGATACCAACACGTTGCATCATTCTCCAATTTTTTTCTTCTGTAATAGTGGCGGCTATTAAAATTCCACGTTTAAATAATATAGTTAGTGGTAAAAATATTTTGATACTCGAATAATGTTTCGAATTGTGATGTCCAAAATAACGATGCTTTTCGATATTTGTGATATTTTTAGGAATCGAATTTGTTTTCATATTTTTATATTTATTTATTTAACATACGTTACGGTTTTTTACCATTGTACCATTACGATTTTTTGACACATTCATATTAACGTCTAACTTTATTCGTATCATAGTGATTACTTCCAAACAAATGAATCGATATTTGAAAAAATCGTAAACAGATGCTTCAATAATTGTAAAAAACGTCTACAAAAAGTGTACCTACCTATCAATTATTCCCGTCACTATTCTGTAGTTCATATGTTTCCCCACAATTGCCACTATGCCCCCTACATAATTATAATTGATCAAAGCCCTGTTTCAAACCATGTGTTAATATCACAATATTTTGTGATGTGTAATTACTGGTTCCGAAAAAAAAGTATATGTAGTATATTTACTCAACACGTTTAAATGCATTATTAATACGACCTTAACGAGTGTTAAAAAATGATTATTTCCACATGGTTCATCATGTCGTCGCCAAAGAGGCAAAATGTCTGAAAAACCATTTTGCAAAGTTTACACCAGAGCACAGTTCTTTGATGCTTTACAATAAAATTCACAAGTCTTCAGGACCTGGTTGGATTTTGAAAAAAAAATTAACTCAGGCAACTAAATGCTCTCACTGAGTTACCCGAAGCGACAAAAAGCTAAAAAAAGTCCCAAACTTGTGTCGCTCGAGTCAAGCCTTCTCTCAAATGGTAAATATACTTTAGATGGCTGAAAGGTCTTCAGAATCAAACGAGAGTCAGAGCATTCGATGTAGAAAAAAAACCTGATTGAAACTGCATATTTAACTTATTTTTGACCAAAGTATCGCTTGAGCCCTTTTGCTTTTTCAGCGACGGTATTATTTCTTCCTTTAACAATGCACAAAATTATTGGGATTATTTTACATATGTGCGAGATAACGGTTGTATGGGTCCTTGTGCTAAATTTGATTGCAATCTTTTTTTAGTACCGGGCGTACCTCGTTTCGTCCTATAGCATCCATCTTCATGGATAACTGTTCTGGTAGGATTTATACATATAAATTATTTAAGTGATTTTTAAAATAATTTTCGAAAAATACTCAACGGTCTCCTCAGAACAACAACATTGTTTGTGTTAAAAAGTAAAACATGAGTTCACAATTTTTTAGACTTATATTCGCAAGATCGACCATCATAGATATTGAACTAATGCAAGCATCCGTATGTGAGCGAAACTGTAAAAAAAAAACACGTACAATAACTGTTTGCATCTCTTGCATAAAAAATATTTCTATTTATATAAAAGTCATTAATGACGTTAGTGAGTATCGTAATTTACGTTTTTATGGTAGGGACGCACTTAGACATGGAATACCTGAATACTAAATACATCGTAGGTATAAATCATAAATAAATATGTGAACTATATACGTGGATAAACAATAAAATCAATTGTTATAGGTTATTAATGCGGGATTATAACAGGAAATCTGCCGTTTAGTATCTGAGCAACAAACGCGTCGGATTCCCACCCGGGCGTCGTGTGTAATATTCCTCTGCTAGCCAAGTCCTCCATTATTGCACAAGAAATATTTTACGCTTATAATGACGGTAGTAAGAGTTTTTAAACTATTGTCAAGTTATTCGTAACCCAGGAATGTTTGTCTTTCTTAAAAATATATATGAATGTGGTGTCGCTCATCTTCGAAAGCACGTTCATTATGTACTCGTATTTTAAATATACTCGTATATATATATATATATATATATATATATATATATATATTTAAATAAATATTTTCCCCTTGAGAAAAAACATACGTAGGTACCTATAAAAGTTCCTAAGTGAAAATCAGGTATATTCTTGAGATTTATTTTCACCCTGCGAACGATTTGCCCAAACTGGTATCCGGACGGCAGAAACATCAGGAAGTATCAGTCAGTACGCCTACCGGGTATCCATGAAGTTCAAAGAGAGTACCCAGTCGAGAGGCTTTCTGCAAAAGGGTAGCGTATCTTCAGAAACAGTTTTTAATTCTGCATTAATCGAATCGACATTATTATAAGGTGTTCGGTTATCGGCTGCTCGCCGTATGAACGAGGCGGTAGACTTCCCAGGCACAACTTTCTCCGGGCTGGACCCGTAGAGCCGCCTGCTCGGATGTATCTTAACCCTTTGGTGGCGACGGAACCAATACAAAGAAACATTGTTTATCGAGTTGACTTTATTAATTTATATGGTTGTGATTTGTTGGTAAGAAAAAATGTTTCATCAAAATGTTTTTTTCTGTTCTTACAATCATTGCAAAGGTTATAATGAAAACTACCTCATGTTTACGTAGTCATACGGTGTACGAGTACAATAACTTTTAAGCATAAAACACAAAATCAAAAAAAGTCTGAAAAGAGTTTATTTCAGATATGGCATCAATAATTATTTCAAATATTCGGTTAATTATTTAATACGATAAATGAGCGACCAAATCGAAAAAGGGCCTCCGGAAATAATATAAATAGACAAATCAGTTGGTACCTTACTCGAGCGACAGCCGAGACTGAACTGAAGATAAAACCACATTATATTAATTGCCTCTTAACGTACCGGATTATTTATACTTTTATATCAAAAGACTTGTTAACAGGAGTTGTTTAGAAATTGTAGTTCAATAATTATGATCATTGTACAACGTGTAGAAATGCAGTTGTCAGTGTCGGTACATCTTTGAGCTAAGTATAGCTAGTTACTGGTTATTTCCATAGTAATTAGTTTCCCTACGCAGGCAGAGATCACGGCGAACGTCGCTCGCGCCGCGGGACGACAGTCCGTCACTGGGTTTAATTCAGCGGAATGGATCGTCGAAACTGTTCACTTGACCTTTGTGGAAAAAGAAAAATTTCTTATCTGCACTCGAGGAGTTTTATAGATGTGGCGAATACGTTTCATTTGCCGAATCCGCTAATTTGATTCAGATAACCTTTTCAATTGCCGCGGTTTTCTGTTCTTAAAAGTGCCTGCGAACTTGGTACAAATCTGTTCACTGTGACATTGACTTCGATAAACCTCGGTTTGGTTTGATCGGAGAAAGTGTTTCAGTGCATTCTTTTTGCTCCTGGGCAATATAGTGAGATGGAAGGAAGTTTTATTTACTCATTGAGTGATCAATTGAACACATTAACTTTATTTATACTATTAAGGTATTCAACGTTTTATTGGATTGATTTTCGTGCTTACCCCCGTTGAGTTGATCACATATGCGTAATTTTCACAAATGTATCATTCAGATATGCGAATAAGTCATGATTCTTCTCTGAAGAGGCTTACGTCTGCATACTTTTTATGAAATGCTAATTATTATATTGGCATGTTGATGCACAGCACCAATTAGTTCACACAGAAGACACATGCATCTCTTTATGTATACAGGCATACGAGTATACGTACGGAGTTATTACTTCCGCATACAGTTTCCTTTTCGTTAGCGGATTCCGTGTAATTTTCACTTTTAAGAAGCTTAGGAGACTATGAAATACAAAAGTAAAGACTTTTAAGAAGCTCGACTTAATACTTTGGTATAAAAACACCCAAAATATTTGATATCTGAACACTTTTAAAACAACTTCACATTTAAGTGGTATGCATTTTATATCCGACGAAGAACGAAGGAACATTGTAGAAATTATGTTGTAATTGAACATGACTTACTTAATCTTTTCTCATTTGGGAGAGATAATATTCTTATTTGCGTTCGCTTTGACTTAAGTACTGATACTGAGTACCGTTCATCTAATAACAGGTTGCGCCAGTTCAAGGATTGCCGATAGTACGTTATTATTACTTAATAAATGTTTCTTGGAAAGTAAAATAGACGTTTTGAAATTCATTCGGCACTATATTATTTTGAATTAATCTATTTATTCCGCACATATCGGGTGTTTTGTTGAGATATTCAGCGTTGATTTTTCCAACAAGTTCTGTTAACATATCTGTCACTGTTTACAATATCAAGGAAGATATACATTGAACTAGTTTGTTCGCCTTGTGTTTGGAGACATCTTAAACCAGAGATATTGCATATTCTCTAATTACGTTCTAATTCAACAATTCCGTCAATCGATCTGCTTATCTGCAAACAACTCGGCGTGTGTGCGTAGGATCTAAATGTGGCCCACAATATAAATACCCCCGTGGTGGCGTACGTCACAAGACAGCAGGAATGCAGCGTTAAAGAAGTGACGCGAACACTTATTACAAAATATGCTTTAATATCTAATAATTCTTCTTGCTGTGCGGTTTAGTGGTACAGTCGGCTTTGCTCCGCTGTCGTTCTCTTTTTTTCACTGTGACGTAGAGCAAAATTTGCAAAGGCCTCGAGTTTCACTTTCTCCGCTGATGGCTCTCTCGCCTCTTCCATTCCCCGCTTGAGGAAGCTGACGGCCGGCGGCTGGTTATAGCGGCGGCTGGCTACAGCGGCGACTCTCATTCTTCGAGCTAGCTCCCACACGCTCGAAGAATGCCCAATCTATCACGAGCGAACAATCGTACGACTCCTCGTTAATATTCAGCGCTCTCGTGGAACCATTTCCCGGCCTAACAGATCCCTGGTTGCTCGCTGGTAGATGGCGGCCCGCAACAAGTCGGCCTGTTCGCCATCCCGATACAACTTCCCCCATCGCCACAAGCAAGATTTGTTGTGATATTCGGAAACAGCGTGGGGCAAACATACATATTAGCCAAGTGGCAGGGGCGCGCGTTTACACTAATCTATTATTTGGGAAATTCTAATTGAAAGCACGTTATAAACCCAATTAATAATCGATACAAAATGAACTGATTAAACTATAATAGCATTTACAAACTCATGAGTGTTTTTTTTTCAAAAGTTTTAGAAATTTGCAGTATCTCCCTGGAAAATGATTCTGTGTTAGAGAGTTCTCGTACCTAAGCGGTACATTTTCGAGCTGCAACACAGTGTTTATCAAGTTTAACCGCACAAAGTGAAGATTAATTGAAATAGCCGGCAAACTTCTTATAACCCTTATCAAATCCGTTGACTCGCACAAAAGCCCCTAGCTTAGGGCGCATAATATGTACATTCGATAGACTAGCTATGATTTTCAAATATTTCATTTGGTCGTACTTAAAAAAAAGAGAATTAATTGTTCCAACCGTGTGTGCTATGACACAATCCACAATAGTAATAACAACCATTGTTGACATAAGTCTAAATCACGGTTGAGAGATTTCGTCACATACGCCACTCCACATTAACGAGATGGTCCTCGTTTTTTTACCATCTGAATAATATGACTGCATTTCAAATTGTGCGGAAAGCGACGTGTAAAAAAGTCACGTAAAAAGTGGAACACAGTTAGCATTATGACAGTGCATTCTGTCATGGGTGATATTACTTTTGTCTTACCATATTGTGCGAGCGCCAGTAGGCCAACTCAGCGCACGCGTGGCTCAAGTCAACACTCCACACACGAAATGTGATTGGCCACTCGATACTCGATAATATACACACACACGCGAACTCGCACTACCTTCGGATTAGTACCTGCTGGTGACTTGTGAGACCGAATATTGTTACTGTGCTCCAACGGAATTTGAATCACAGGAAAGCGGCTTGGCTGATTTATTGGCTCATCATATTGGTTCATTTATTAACGGGGCCCATGTTGGTTTCGCTCAAGTCAAGTCTCAAAAATCACAAATTTGAATATTTGATCAAATCGACGAAGACTCTCTGACGAACCTCAGAATACTTAAGTGTTATCACGTAGTATCGTGTGTAGTTTTGATTTTATAATGGATGCAGATTGAAATAACTGTATCAGTCAAATCGATAATAGGAAAAGTCAGTATTTATGCATTCCACAATAGTAAGTTTTATTCCACATGACATCATAAATTTTACATTGCATTGGCTCGATTGTATCCGGATAAGACCGAGTTTGTGTGCTTTTTTTAATGATCAGATTTTGATATGGCACGTCGCCAACGAGTTGATTGTTTCGGTGTCGATCAGCTGGTTGGCGCGAGCAGCGGTTCGGGATTTCTGCGCGGGCTCCACAGTTCCGACCGCTACACAGATCGCAGATCGACCAATCAACCGAGCGACCGACCGACCGACCAACTGCTGACTGGCTTGATAAAGTTGATAATAATGATCATTCGTTTCTCTTATGTGTCATGCAGGCAGAACCCATATGTCAACACGGTTGCTCTTGAAAAAGAGCGGACTAAGAGTAAATTCAACGAGATAGGATGTATTTAAATGCTGACTTTAACATGCCAAATAATACATACCAAGATTGAACACCAGGCAAAATTAAAAATACACTAACTTAACTTTTAAGGCAGAACTCTAACTACTAATAAAACTGCTATAAAAATTGTATATTTATTTCTTATTATTCTTTTCATAATTACAATACAAGGGTGGTAGTGTTGTGCCTGTCTCGCTAGGAAATCATGTGTTGAGAGCAGGCGCAGACATAATATTGTACCATTACCATTTAAAAGAGTTTTTTTTAACTTTTAAGAAATAACATAACCGGTCGATAAAATGTACAAAAACCTCATCTCATCACATATTCTTGCTCTTGTCCTGTTCGGGACGGGAGCCCTCCAGGATCTATCCTGCGCTACTTCGGGGACTAGCCTCTCCTCGTACAGCTTCCGAGTTGCTTCTCCCAACTATGCCTGGGTGGCCCACTGCCCCCACTGGACGTCTTCCCTCTGAAAGAGTGCTTAATTTTTTTTCAAGAAAGAAGATTTTCGAAAAAAATGTCCTAAATGTTAAAGATGTTCAAATACTTTTTAGGCCCCCAGTAGCCACCTAATTACCTACTACTGTAGGTACTATTATTGATTGAAAAAAATAATGATCTATTTGCAAAGTATAATGTGTTCCAACTGAAATGTACACCGCGTATTCCGTGTCTCAAGTCTGAACGAGGAAGGCGCTGGTATAAATTAGTGAAAGCGGGCGGCGAGCGAGTTACGGGAGTGCGGAACATCAAACCTGCATCATCTATTATTTCACTCCAACATAATTAATAATGCATATTGCAACATTCTTGATAGCTGCATTTTGACATTAGCCTACTGCGATAAGTAATTAACGATTGGATTGAATGAATCAATCGAGTTTCCGATGTGTACAGTTTTTTAACAGTTAACGTATTTAACGTAACAACTTTGTATTGATGTTGATTAATAGTAAATAGTAAAATACTGTAAGTTTTTACAACTAAGCGTAGCATCGCGGAATTTGAACGCAAGGGTACACAGAGAGGATGGGATACAGACAAAGGCACCAATATCTGTTATCTTACACACCCCTCTGTTATTTATTTCTTTTTATATGACCCTATCCGAGTATTTGATTCACTTTACTTCACCATCGCTTTCTAGAACATTCCTGACTTCTTCTTCCATCCACCTGTCCATTTTAAAAACTTACTAATTACACTTACATTGGCCTTACATTATTTTCTGATTTCGTAGGTTTTACCACTTTTACGCCACGAGAGTCTCATTCCTACTGCTTTAATTTTTATGTTCGTCGTTTCTATTGCAGTTCTATACATAGAGGGTTGATCAGTAGAATTAGAACTAAATTGTGGACTGTCACCACACTTTGTTTGGAAACTTTTCATTAGCGACTACTGTATTTAGCCATTCACACATTTAATACCCTTATACAATACATTTCGCTAAACATGCAATACAGACTTGTTCAGCTTTCAAGTGTTCGTTGAATAGTTTCGAATAATTCTTCTTGAATCTACAGTATCCCTACCTCAGATATGATTCAATATACCAAGCTTAGTAAACTACGACAGAAGTTAAAACTCAAGCGACTGTTTTGTGAGCGTCTTTCAGAAAAGATTCATCGAATCGCCTTCTTAATCAATGGTTCATACTTGATAGAAATGTTCATGCTTTTGAGATTGGCCTTATTCTTCGTTTTATTCTCACAGATGTTTCTCCCGAAATATGACAAATATTTATTATACTTCCCCGATTTGCCCGAGTTTCAACACTTTTTTTACTAATTGAAAATTCGAATTCAATTTGTAACAAACAATCTGTTGCCTTGTCCTACTATTGAGCTCCATAGCTCAACATGGAAATTACGTTGTGAGCTGAAAATCTTTCCAACAAAAAAAACTATGCAAATTTTGTGACACTAGAGTTCACCGTTCGAAAGTTATGGGTGCGAGAAACAAAAGTTCTTGAATTAATAAACATAAGCAAGCTCAATCAATTGCACACTATGAAAGCTGACAATACAGCGTACCATATTGTAATTAAGTGAATCGTTTTTCGATTTGAACATTTCGGTTGTAAGTTTAATGAGAGAATGAATATGTCAGTCTCTTTGGTTGGGATTCAATAAAAGCCTTTCTCAAATCAGTCAATCCATTCATGCCCACTTTCTTACAACGTATTTTTATCGATTCGACACCTTCATAAAAATGACTTTATGATCTCGACCAGCATTTTTAGTACGGTGTAGTAGCTATTTCTGGTTTGTTTATGAAAACATTTGAATTATTCCAATTGTAATTCGGCATTATTTGACTATCCAAGTCCTTCCCATGGGATTTACTGAATACTTGTTAACATAACGTTTTAAAAATCAAGATAACACTTGTTATTTCGATCACTTGTCACCTGCCTACAGTCAATACGATCTCTTAGATTTATAATACACACTCGGCCGTTATCTTTTTGAGCAAGTCAGATATTAATATATGCGCATTTTTAGTACGTGTTGGGCTATCTAAGTTCACGTAAATAATAATTTTAATACATAATTGTGAATCAAGAAGAGAACTTCGCGATGTGGAAGTACACGTTATCAGCTTCTTTTGACGTCCAGTGTACTAGCTTCATTATGAAAGAGATTTTAGCTATTTAACTGAATTAAATTATTATTGTTGATAAGTCTAACATTTATAGCGTTAGTTTGTTAAAATGTCATAATATAAGCATTGTTGATATGATTCACGTAAACATCTGATTTTAAGTTGTATAAAAACATTAAACGCTTTGTTTACGATGACTTATATTACTCAACGATAATAATATGTAAGTTTAATTGAATTGAACGGACAATTCGCGCGAACGTTTCATATTCATACCGCGAATGGTGAGATTTTCAATGGTACCACGTTTTGTATTTGACTTAACCTACCATTGAATGGTTTTCCGAGCGCATAGAAGAGACTTTCGAATGGTTAGCACCAGCGGGTGGGAGGCAGGGGGAGGGAGGGAGGAGAGGGAATGTAGGCTACTTCCGACTTCCCTGCGATTGCGTTTTATTCCTATCACGCTGTTTATCGAGATCACCCAACTCAAGCGCCTTTACCCTGATACCTCTGCTGCTAACAAATCAATATGTTGAATGTTACGAATTCTCAACCAAATTAGTAAAGAGAAAGTTTTTCACGCTCGTGATTATGTTTATCTCCGCCAAGGAGATTATTTCTTCGATTCGAATTTTCAAGGTCAAAAGGGCAAACAATAAATTGTTTAGTCATTCAATCTACTCGTGTTTGTTAAAAACATTATTTTCATTTGTGGACAGGTAAACATTATTTCACCCAACTTATAACCATATTAAATAACCTGTTTTAAAAAACGTTTATCTTTTTTTTTTCGTAGTGCATTTTGCAACATCCATTTCAAAAGTTTTTTAGTACTTACGTTTATAGGTTTTATGTTACTTTATGAAGTTAACTAAACGATTTACTTTATGGTTTTGTACTAATCAAAGACTAACTCGAACGTGCGTTATTTATCGAATTTTCTGTCGATAAGCTAAAGAGACATTTTTGTACGTCAAGAAATAAATATTACATAGATCAGTTTTATTTAAAAAATTCTTCTAAGATACACACAACAAAAAATTAACTGAAGATTTTTTTTCGTTCCATTTACCATGGCTGGTGTCAAGTCGAGTGCGTTACATTAAAGAAAATACTGCCTCCAGTATTATTTTATCTTTTAGTATAAACGCATCGGAACATTTTAACGGTGGGTAAAGGAGTAATAACTATCTCATTATGTGCAATCAACATACGTACAATGAAAGAGATAATAAAAACATCTACCGCATCATATAACCCAGCTTACTGTCATTTAACTCAATTTCTATCGTCAAACCTTCCAAATGAGACCCAACCTTGCTCATACCGCGCGAAAATTAATGTATGAAAGATTGCTAAATATGAATCTTTTCAATAAGTCGAACTTTATTGCGAAGCTTTCCATCATTTTTAGTAAAATCTTAGAATCGCCTGGTTTTTTGCCAGACATCCCTTCCCTTTATCTCTGCCCCATTCGAAGCAACGTAATTCCAACATATTTGCTTTCCCAGGGATATATTTTATTTGCTCTGTTTTCTGAACTTATTTTTAAAGATGTGCTACTATAAAAAAATAAACGGAATGCTCAAAATATTTTTACTAGATCAGATTTTATTTTTATTTTTTTTATTTGGGATATAATATTTAATAAACGATTACTTTTCTAACATTCCATATATATTTATATATATATATATATATATATATATATATATATATATATATATATATTGATGGATACGAGTATATATATTCATTAAAATAATACTTGAATAATGAGCGGTCATTAAAAATATCGCCGACGCGACGAATTATTGTGATTTCCATAATAAATCGTGCTTGTATCTTCACTTTTGATTTGCCTGGTAATTAAGATCGGAATATGAAATAATGAAAGAAAAAGTACGTGAAAGTGGTTTGGTGCGGTAGCTAAAGCGAGTACAATAAGAACACATAATTTCCAGGTACCATAATACACAATCCATTGTGCGTCGTTAAAACAATTGTGGTAAATAAACCCACGAAATTTGAACGGGCCTTATTTTCGCACGTGTAAAGCCAATTTTGATAATGTTTCCGTTTTCATATTAAAACATTGCAGTATTTTACTTCTCACTCTTGGCTTCCCAAGTTTGGGTAGAAATACTAGCATAACTGTCGAGGAACAATGAAAAATAAAAGTTTTGACATTTCTTCACTTAGTAATAATTAATCACGACCAAAATAATTTTATTTTCTAAAATTTATATTATCATGGCTAACTGCAGGGTAAAAAGTGATTTTACGGAATAAGTTATTATTTGACATTGACAAAAGTTGTTTGTGCCCAAAAACTTTATTTATTTATTTGGCACCTTGCAATTTTATGGGCGTGTAACTCTTTCTCGGGAGAGTAATCTTCAGAGAAAAAAAATAGGGGAGGGAAAGCAAGACAGGGTATTTAAAGTTTAACGATAAATAAAACTGTGGTCTTTAATATTACAAAACCTACAAATTATTGGAAAATACTTCATTGTAGCTGTAACTTTCAAAAGTTTTTTTTTGGGTTTTTTTTTCAATTTCCTATTTAACACGTCAATTTCAAAATATAAGTTTAAATTAGTACAGTTGTTGTTATCTGGTAGAGCCAAACTAATAGTTGGACCTATTACTTTAAATTGTTTATTTCCTTTCTTTTACAATATTTTTTAATATGTTATTAGTTATTTTTGTATCTGCTATTCAATGTTCTTTTTTTATTTTTTCTATTTTACACAATTCTTGCACTAATGAGCTTACTGTTTTGAAAAAAAAAATTAAAATGAATGTAAAAGCCTAAAACAGGCGTAAATAAATAAATAAATAGAATAAAACACTAAAAACGGGGCAAGATGGGGTTAAATGTAACACTTTGAGAAAACATGTATTGCCTCCTGGTTTTCACCTTCAACTCCTGAACAGGAGCAGTAAGCTCGATATTGGCACATCTGGCAGGCTACCCAGCCTTCTGTCGCTTCTACCGCCCGTTACAAACGAGGCAACATTTACTGTCTTCTCTTTTACTGTTTTCTGAAGATGCTTTTTCCGACCGCTTGACTGCTTTCAGTTTTTCTTTGCTTTCTGTGTTTTCCGATTCGTGTTAAATTTAACTGGCGTTTTCTGTCTAATTGCTGTCTCCAATTCTCTTTTATATGTAGATGCAGTAAGAATGACAGTCTTGCCTCGTGTGCTATTCTCTCTTTTTACTTTTTGAGCTGTTTTTAGAATTGGAAAATGCTGTTTTGGTCTGATTAGACTGAAAGTTGTAGGAATAGATGGTGGTAGCGCCAAAGAAACCGGCCGGTATTTGTTATCTAGGAAGTAGCAGCGTGGCCACAATTTTTCCTAGTAGTCATATATATTTTTTAACAGGCATTCTATTAAAGCTTGCAGTTCGGGCGGCCGATGTGTTTTCGGATGTACGTATAGCCAGATCTGGCTGACGTTTCAAGAAACTAGTTAAACAACCCTTTCCTGCTGTGCCTTTTTTTATTGAATCGTTGTTGTTTGTTATTTTTTATAATATCAGAAGCTATCTTTCTCAGTTTCTTTGAAGTAATACCAAACAAATCACTTTCCATATCTTTCAAAGAAGCTACCAACTCGCAATATTGCTTCAGACTCTTCAGCTAACAAACAAATATAACTTTATGGCCTAAGCTTACCTTGACATTTCTTAATGAATCAAAATGCTATTTGGCTTTTTTCACTTTGCGTTTCAAAATTGTTTGAGGGATTGAAAATGTACTGGCTGCCACGTGGTAATACTGGTAACCCGTTCTGCCTTTCAAAACTTATTTTACTGCTTTCGCCATGTCTTTTTTTGTCCAATATTCCCTCGAAGTCTTTCGCATGTAGTTTCAAACCATTGAAAACAAAAAATAGTTCATAAAACAACCGTGGTGAAGAAGGGGGAGGGGCATGACGGAGTACCATTACTCTATCATGCCCCAAGGTGTGTTTTAATTTTAATATAAATATGTTAACTTTATGACTTCAGCTTGATATAACACTCTTACCTTAAGGACAATGAGTAGACAATTTCGAATACCCGTTACCCAGTCGAATCAAAGAAATAATCTAGAATATGTCTCGCTCGATGTACACTCGTAAAATAACACAACTATTTCCGTTTAAAGCAACGCTTCTATTCTGAATGTTATTTTTTACCAGGGAGATACTTATACCTTGAGAGTAAATTTTAAAATAAATATGTTAACTATATGACTTCAGCTTGATATAACACTCTTACCTTAAGGACAATGAGTAGACAATTTCGAATACCCGTTACCCAGTCGAATCAAAGAAATAATCTAGAATATGTCGCGCTCGATATACACTCGTAAAATAACACAACTATTTCCGTTTAAAGCAACGCTTCTATTCTGAATGTTATTTTTTTACCAGGGAGATACTTATACCTTGAGAGTAAATTAGACTTTAAAAAATTATATCGTTCAAACGCGAGTACTGAATAGTATTTTAATTTTCATTTAATAATGAATTAGTAATATTGTTTGTAATAATTGTATTCGAACCGCAGTAAAATTTTTCAATTAATGCATTTATCGTTAATTATTCTTTTCCGTTTGGATAATCATTTTTTATGACAAATCAATCTACAAATAATGAGCGCTAGCTTGTGCTTACCGTGAAGATACACGGCACGCCGTTTAATCACTAAAATTAAGTATTAATTAAAATTTGACATTATTGCGGCTTCTACCTTACTTGAAGTAAAGTAATTGTTTCGGTTAATTAATTAACCAAACTTTAAAATGTACACGGTAGTTGTTACCTGTTTGCCTTTCAATTTCATCAAAATTTCCTTGACGATGTTTGAAATTATAATATCATGTAGCCGTGGAAGTTTAATTTTAGCTTCGTGTTATCAGAACAGATATTCAAAATCATAACACATAACGGACTGGATATGTGTAATAAAGTACGTACATTATTTTGTAGGCTCGTCACTGTAAACACAATAAAGATGAGAGATTATTTTATATCCTGCCTGACAACCTGCATGGTCGAGTGGTAAGACGCTCGACTACGAATACAGAGGTCGCGGGTACGAACCCGACGTGCGCAAATAAATTTTATTTTAATTAATATGTGGCATAACACAATTAATTGATATAAAATAAAAATATAGTATATTTGCGGCACGTTCCAGAGTGGTAGATATTCTTAGTATCGCCCTGGTAAAAGACTACCATTCAGAATTGAAACGTCACTTGAAATGGCTTTAGCCGTGTTTGGTGACCAGATTTGAAAAGCCAGGTACTTCCCAACCTTCCCCTTCCTCTTCATACCCCTTTTGGGGATGCCATAATCTCACTGGCTCTAGACGGTTGGGAGCAGTTGAGACTCTTGTGCGGAATTCACGTAAAAAAAATAATCTTAGCGTGTGTATTTCTATAAATTTCACGTAATAATCTAGGTATGTACAACTAATAAAAATATATAGGTTCCTGATTTAGCCACTGCAATACGACTGGTGACTGGTTTGCGTTATGCTATGCTCAACGAGGCACTAGAATAGTACGTACTAATTGTAATAATAATCTGCAACTCATGGGAAGATCGAAGAATGTTTGGTTCGATGTGAAGTAGGGATAAGCACAGCGCGCAGAGCCACCGCCGCACGGTCAACTCGCTGTGGCGGTATTCCCAATCCGCTTCCAACTTGTTTCTTTTTCAAACATTGTTTGGTTTTTTGTCTATGTTTTGAATCCAAATGTTTCTAGTTTTTAACGAAGGCGTCGTACATAATACGGCGATATTCTATCCGGTGTTAACGTGTCTACTTTGAAATTTATGTATTTTTCTTTCCTAAGCTTATTTATACATTTTTTTAATGATAAACCTCCATAAATTACGTCTTATCTTTTTTTCTCGCGAATTAAATATCTTCCAATTATTCTTTTAATTATTGTTCGTCGCCATTAATTAAATGACCCGGAATTTTTTTTTAATTAAATTTTACGACAAAAACATGACATGAAAAGAAGATTTCGGACAGTAAGAGCTCTTAAGTCACGCATATGAAGATGCATACACACCTGATCCTTAGTGAAACTGACTACTGATGTCTTGGAGGCATTTCGATGTAATGTTCACGTTCACTGTACAGAATAGAGAGTAAATTGTACATTGTACATTATGCACCGTATTGTACGGTACGACCTTGATGACGCAGATCTGTAGGATTCATTGTCTCATCCGTGACTCGCTTCAAGCGCACAATACCAATTTAAGCTTATTCTGGTAATAATTGTGATGTGTGTGGACTATGCACTTATGAAGCATGAACAAGTTTTAACACCTGATCTTAAATAATAATAGTTTCCGCAGAACCTACAGGTTTTATTAACTTATATTGTTCTTAGCTCTAACTCTTTTAGCTCTTGCCTATTGTTTTAGATTTTACCACCTCATCCGGGAGAACAGTCTGTACGCCTGGCACCATATTAATGTACTACCATTCCAACGACGGGAATAAGGTTTGGTTATACACCATACAATCTAGATCCAACCAAGAAATTAATCATTAAAAAATATATATGTAAACTTTTTACCCAAATAATGCCTTCAGATTGAAATGGTCAGCTGATGGGGAAAGCATATCCTATCATTTGGTTTGTTTTCATATTTCTTTTCTATTCAGAAGATCAGATGATATCACAATAACTATGTCCATTAGGTCGTTTCTTTTATTTCAATCAATTCCTCTTGTTATTTGTAATGATATTAATTACGTACCAATTTACGTAATAATTAATTATTTATTTATTTTCTTTTCTTTTGCATTATTACTTATATTTTTTTATTTTATGTAATTACATATTATGCTCTTATATTATTATAATATTTTTATGTTATTTTTATATTTTATTTTAATGTTATTTCTTTCATTCTTTTTCACTTCTATTGTTGTATTATTTATATGAGTATTGCACCCACCGCTCAGTTCCGCTGAAATAAAGCTTTATTATTATTATTGATAAGGATACGGTCTGCAAAGTTCCGTAAACACTCGGACCATAGGTACATTGTGCTATCTCCCATGTTTACCTTCTTCCCCTGAGAGTGACGCAGGACCTAATAAAGTTAACTGGGTTTATCATTTGGTATTCGGCTATGTCTCGTGGTTCCAGAACGTGTCTTCCCAGCCATCTGACCTTTCTTGGTCACATTTCCTACGGTGATTCGTGCTTTCCACTCCCATCAGCTGCATGCGTCAGAAATCTCCGGAGGTGGCAGTGTCCTCTTAGTAGTCTTACAAGCTCCGCCAGTGAGTTTCTATGTAAAATATTGAGTTGTTGCCTGGTTCGGTAACTTTCTGTTATTATTCGAAACCAAAAGTAAGTTTTCAGTTCACTGAATCGTGAAAAGTCAGTAAAGTTGTTAGTTGCGACAAAGCTGAAATCCCAAGTTAAGTACGACGAATGCGGAAAAGCCGTATGATCCCGCATTATGACATATGTTTATTGTGTTTTATCCGATGACACCGAGCTCAATTTCTCTGGTCTACTTCCCACAGAATAAATGCACAAGACAGTGTGCTCCTGAGTCATTACCCGCGAGGAATTGTTCTGTGGTTGCATCCAGTGCACGCGTATGGTTACGCAATGAAAATTACATTTCTCTTCAGTTTCACAATATCGTGTTGGCTTTACTACCGCCTGCCGGGTGCTGCACGCGATACTGCTGCATCTTGCGATTCACACAACTCATGCGCTTTTCCGACTGATCGGGCGGCTCTCTACCGTCGGAAATTGCGTCACTTGCATTTCAATGCGGACTGCAGCGACGTGTGGGATTTTTTTACGTTTTCCGTGAGTCAAAAATCAATTGCATTTTTACACTAGCCTTTTTCAAAAACTTTTTGGATTCGAAAGGCTGTCGGAACTGCTTAGATACTTTATGGCAAATAAACAAAATAAAAAAGGTTCTGTTACGTCGTGTTAAGATGTTCAATCAGTTTTAAATTGAATTTTATGTTGAATACGCTTCTCTTCATTTTTTGCTTCCATCGCGCACTGATTGAATAAAAAAACGATTAAAAATATACGCCTACGATAATAAATTTGCGAATGACATCATGCATGCACGAATAACGCAGCAATACAATCAGATTTAAACAAAATAATTTTTCGATTAAGAAACATGAAAAACTACGATTAGACGATTTTTTTTTTTATATATGTAAGCGAAATGAAATACGAACGACACATATAATCAAAAATTTAAAGTTTTAATTTGTAGGAGTTTTTTTAAACAGGATTGTAAGGACACACTGATTTATTTGTTTAAATTTACTATGGTTGTACACAGGAGTAGACAAATACCCTCGTCACTCGGGACATATTAGATCTAAATTTAAAATATGCAGAATACGAATGTAGTTAAAATAAGAGTGGAAGGACACATTCACGGTCTATTGAATAGTTCAAAAACTATAGTGAAAATCGACTAAATTCATTAAATAGTTTAATAATTTATTTATGAAAATCACAAACGAGTTACTTTTCAAGGAAACTATTTTATGGTGTTGTAATAATATATGTGATCTAAAAACCGGTTTCATTTCGATCGAAGTTCACGCCGCTAGAATATGTGTTTTTTCAATCTTTAATTTTTGTCTCTGTTGTGTTAAAAAATTAACATATTTAGATACAGCTTGTTTTGAAGGTTAGATTACATTTAAATATTTTAGGTTTATAATATATCCCGGCTTAGAGCCGACCTGACCTTCTATATTAGGTAACTTCATTTACAGGGTGACTGGAACATACTGCGAAATATTAAATGTGAAAAATTAAATTACACATGTTATACATATACGTACTTAATATTATCAATTTATATCTATTAGGGAGATGCTAGAAACTATCTAATACAAAATCCCTTAGTAATTACGTTACATTTGACGGCCTCCAAGGTCGAATGGTAAGACACTCGACTACGAATCCAAAGGCTGCGGGTTTAAACCAGTAGTGCGCCAATAACGTTTATCAAATTAATATGTGACATAACACATTTAATTTACATAAAATAATGCAAAGTTTATTTGCAGTACGTTCCAGAATGGTACATATTCTAAGTATCGCCCTGGTGAGAGAGCATCATTAAGAATCGAAACGTTGCTTGAAATGGCTTTAGCCGTGTTTGATGACCAAATATGAATAGTCAGGTACTTTCCAACCTTCCTCTTCCCCATCTCCTTTCCCTCCTCACCACCTTCAGCCTCACGACATACCCCAATTAGGGATGCCATAGTCTCGCTGGCTCTAGACGGTTGGGAGCAGTTGGGACTCTTGTACGGTATTCAATAAAATACTATACAAGTTATATTTTGTTATAATACACCATAAAAGTTATATTTTTGATAGATAACGCTATATATCACTGCAGTAGTAAATATATTGATATGGGATTGACTGTTGGAGCCAAGGGGGTCCAATTATTCCTTGCCCCTCTCGACGCACATTCGATGATTATACCGTTATCTACACCGTTCAAAGTCTTCATCGATTCTAAAGTTGATAGCTTAATAACTGCTGAGAGTTGATAGTCATATAATTTTCACATACATATTTTTGCATATACTTATGAATACAATGTAATATATTATTTATCTCTATTAGATTTAGAAACGATAAATCGACATTTATCAAGAAGATTTTTAATGGTTGTGCAAAAATTAGATAGGCAATGTAGAAGCACAGATATATATTTTAAAGTATCATAGATAAGAAGGTACTTATAAACAATAATATTGTTAGGTGCTCCACTTATAGGTCAATTAAAGTTGACACAAACAAAACAAACTAAGGATTGTGTGTATTGGTACATATGTATATACTTCCGTCAGTGATTTCCTTGCCAAACATTACTGACATACAGCCCCTTTCTCTTTCTTAGGCCAAAACATTGCTATTAGCGAGAAAGGGACAACAGGTGTATTAATATAATATAGTATTAATATGCCATAATTAATATCATTCGAAAAGTTTTTACAGTTATTCGCAAAGTTTTACATTATACATAACATGGTGTATCCAAGCAATTCATCTGTGTGAGTACAGTGTTCGACTCAACATTCGCTGCGATGTATCTCTCTAGGTCAAAAATATAATAACCTCTCTTGCATCTGGTTTCAGTGACTTAATCCCGGGCATTTATTGTTTTTTTTTTTTTTTCAAAAAGTACCGTCAATTGGTATAAGAATAAACCTCCTCCATTTTGCAGCCAGTACAATATTTCACGTGATTTACCGGTCGCTCTATATATCTATGATTTAATGTGACATGGATAAGACAGGTTAATCGAAACTTTCATCACCGTGGAGAGTGGACACCTCCTGGACGGCCTCCGTGGCGAAACGAGGTTGTGTGTTCGAATCCCGTCGCAGCCCATAAATATATCGGTATTGATTTATTTTTATTTTTCATCTAAAGTGTAACAATCTGGCTAATTTGATATTTAGTTAGTAAATACTTATCGATATACTTGAGGGTATCGATATATATTCATATCGATACCGTCTTCATAATTCATAAAAATTATTTCTCACCACAACTTACATAGGTTCAGGTAAGGAGAACATTGAAGACGTGCAGAAGATGTTTTTGGTCATTTTACCTGTGAAAGGCAAGAAAGAAAATCTCCATTTCCGCGAAAATAACTACAAATAAGGCCCAAAATCCATTCAGTCTGATAAATTATTAATTTTTCAGTTTTCTTTAAAAACTACAGTGATGTAATAAGAATTTCTATCCTTAAAGTAATATTCAAGGTGAATTTTCCGGTAAGACTAAAAGAGATATATGAGAAAATCGTCAACATATTTTTGAATATTTTTTACGTCATGATAGGTTACAAGTCGCATTACTCAAGTAGCCTTATATCTTAAACTATTTAATCGGACATTTTATAGACTTGAGCAATGTGAGTTACTCCCTTTTGCCATTATATCACTCGATATGCATGGCGTTATAGTATTATTATTATTAACCGTGGGTGTGCTAGCCTTTCTCCTTCCGCGGCTTGACGGCGAGAATAATTGTAGGTCATAGTATCAGTAGATTTTAGCCACCTCATCGTGCTGTGTGCTCATCTGTTTCTCTTTCCTTCAGATGTCTTGCACGTAAACAGACCTTGCTACTTTACGCACGCTTGCTGGATGCTTACCTGACCGCTGTGTACCGATAGGCATTACTTCCGAGCCCGTTCGTGGTTTACTTTCATTTTCATACGCAGCGACGCACGTATCACCGCATCACGACCGCCTGGAAATTAACAATAATATCCGTCCAATTCTGCCATATTCCAAATAAATACTCACCGAGAAAAAATCTTGAAATAAAACACAACAACAAATGGATCTTAGGTTGCTTGCACCGTTAAAGAAATACGTGGTTCCGAATGAACAGATCCGTGGTATACCATGGAATTAATTCGATAGGGTGTGTAGGTACTTCAAATTAATGCATGTGACAAAATTTTAATCGGTTTTCATTTGTTGTCGCTGATATCCTGTTGGCATTAAACGTAATATGATATTACTGTACTTCGTAATATATTACATATATATATATTATTATATTTACGTAAAGAGAAATGTAATGCATGCACAAATTTAAATTTATTTTCTATTTTAACGTGGTACTTAAAGAGGAAAATTTATTTTACGATTGGTCTCTTATTGCGCTTGTAATTATATATATATATATATATATATATATATATATATATATATATATATATATATATATATATATATGTATATATATATATAATTACAAGCGCAATAAGAACCAATCGTAAAATAAATTTTCCTCTTTAAGTACCACGTTAAAATAGAAAATAAATTTAAATTTGTGCATGCATTACATTTCTCTTTACGTAAATATAATAAATATATTTGTTTTATGTTTTCTTGTCGGTGAACGGAGTATTTGCAACGTAGGCTCGTTAATAACAGATTTAAAAAAAATTCTATGATAGTTTTATGAGGAAAATCGTATTATTTAGTCATTGAAAAAAAAACAATAATTTATCGGATATTTTTGTTGTGACGCCCATTCTAAAATTTAATTTAATTTAATTGTATTGGAATAAATTCACCACGGCTCAAAGTTCATTGTTTTATCTGTTCTAATAGCGGGTAATAAGTGTCTAATAACCGGCGCATATCGCTTTTCGGGCTTAGTAAATACATATTGGAACACAAAAGAAAATATAGTATTATAATTCTATTTTAACTTGCTTTTTATTTATTATAATTTATTTAATTTTACAAAAACAGTAAGTGAAATTATGTATTGCAAAAGCGAAACAAATTGACAAAAACTATAGTTTACATAATATACATTTAATAATTCGTGCTTAAAATGATTATAGGTCATGTGGAAAATATCTACATTTCCTATGAGGCAGTTAACTATCCTAGTAAATCTTCCCAGGGACACCAATATTGTTAAGTTTTTTCTGTACCTGGGAATAATCAGAAACCTGTGTTGGCGGCCTTGTGTGAAATTATCAGCGACATATAATCCTATTTCAGACAGAATATCAGGTATTGACAATAAAATGTTCAGAAGCTTATACGCCATGAGCAGTAGTGTATTCTCCCCTCGAGAACTAAGGCTGCAGATATTCCGGCATTTTCAGCATTCCGGAGATAAACGCTGTTGGAAACAGCCATGGGTAAAAACCAAACTATCTTATGTAGAGAGTATGGGACCTTTCTATTTAAAAAACCAAATACGAGTTTTTTGTTATAGAAACATATTTTTCTCGTTCCCCCCTGTTGGTAGTTGATCCACATTGACCCATGTAGCCTGAGAAGTTTTGCAATGCAAAACCGTCTTTGAAAAAAATCCTTCGCCCTGACGTTCGCGTTTTGCCGACGTTTCTTTGTTGGGAGTGAAAAATCTCCCGGCGTCTTTTTGTAGCCAATTACAGCCTCACGAAAGCGTAGTCAATGAATTTACATTACATTCATTTTACAATGGGATTATGTGGTGATTGCTGAATATGACTTTAAAATTAAAGATCGGTCACCTACCATAAAATCTACCAGACCAAAATAATTGACATTAATTTGTAGCAATTTTTGTTAAGGATCGTTGAGTCCTAAAACTTTTTTTATTAAAATGCATTCATTATTTTTGATTAAAGTTACCGCTTCATATGAAAAAAATAGTATCGTTTACTATTTTTTCACATATTATATAATTTGACCAAAAACATACATTTAAATACATCAGGACTTTAATGATAAACGAGCTATTTGCACAACCCTATCAGCTATGTTTTGTAATTCGATATATTACACGCGCTTCATAGAAAGAAATATGTTAAAAAGTACAATTATAAATGTCCGACTGCGTCCTTTTTACACATTTCCTTCAAATTGTAAGAACATGTCCTACGGTCTGAATTTGTTTCTTCCAGGATATACATATTCTATTTAAAGCACTAACACATATGGTACATATTTTTAACACCACACTTCTTTCATGCAATCGTTTTTGTGTCTTTTAAGTATTTAGATAAATAGCAAATCACCAATTAAATAACTTTTTTTCTTCTTCAATTTATAAAGCAAATATACTGTTATATTTAACTGTATTTTTTATTTACTTACTGTACAGATTTTTAGCATATAAAAACCCGTTCAAATTTAATTGATTTACGTGTTTTGGAAAAATAATATTTGTCGTTATTTAGTCATTTATAAAATTTTAAAAATAATATGTGGTATAGATAAAAAAATGTTCTATTACAGAATATGTTTTAATGTATTTTTTATATTTGCATTTGACCACAAAAGAAGAACGTTTGGAGGTCGATTGACGATCAATTGAAAACAGCTGTTTGAAAAAGAGTTATAAAGTAAGAAAATATATTTTATATACTTGCTGGTATAAAACATACATATATCTAATGTATGTTTTAGTAAAACTTTTTTTGAGATGCTGTTGTGGATACAGGCGACTTTTAAAATGCGCGAAAAATATTTAAAAAAACTGAAAAATCCGTCCTACAGTATTAACATACAATTTGAAAAAAAATACCCCAACACATTATCTGAGAAGATAGCATAATTGACAAACACATCATTTTGTAAACCACAGGTGAGTTATTAAGATATTACGACGGAAGTTGTACCTTGCGGGTTAAGAAAATGTTCGGTTTACATGTTTTGTTTTTTTGAACATGAGTGTGTTTCAAAACAGAGATGTAGTTAAATAATGAACATTTTATCTAGTACTAATTCTGATAGGGTATTTGAGTAATGTTTTCATGATTGATTTTTTGTTCTGGTTAGGATTTAAGATGATTAGTGTTTAGTTTTTGTGAATTAGAATGTGGTTTTAGATTAGAGAGGCTTGATGTTCAAAACATGGAAATTTCCTTAGTAATAGTTCTGATAGGATATCAAAATAATATTTGGTAGTTTAATTTGAAGGCTTGACGACACCTCATGCTATTTTATATGGCAAGTTACAGAGGAAGTAGCCATGTTTAGTATTGGCACCGGGTTCTCCATCTCGCTCTGACGGTTCGCTAGTACTTGCTTTAGTGCCGCTACACGTCTAGGCGATAACTTTTCCTGAGCAACCAATACCGGTATCGAATGAAAGTGAAATTTCTTCCTAGGGACGCAAGCTGTTTGACGCACTTTGTGTGAATGCTATAAACCAGTGCTACTCAAACTTTTCGCTGTGCGGACCAGTATGTATTTTCAGTGTTGCTTCGGGAGCGGCTTCATTGTGCCCCGCAGCTGCGCAGCTGATCTATAACGGATTTTTTTTACAAAATTTACATTTTCTTACGGGGAACTTACGAAAAAAATGTGAATTTGTTCAAGATCGTACTTAAACTTGGACGTAGTTATGCAGAAAGCGTCCATCCCACAATTTTCCAAAATCGAGTTTTACATATTTTCCTGTAGATAAATACAAGATTTATTTATATCTGCTTAAAACATCAATGCCCCAAATGCAATAGATTTTTGGCAATCCATTTTTTTATTATATTGCAGATATTTGAGTTACATTGAAGTTTAAAAACAATATAAAATTTAGGATAACATAAGAAATGCATTTTTTTAATAATCACATTAATAGATTAAAAATTAACTTTTTATAATAATGCTCATAAAGAAGAAAAAAACACTGATATTCACTTTACAAATGCCGATTACGCATATTAATGCTTTTTTATCGTCATATTTTCAAACGCCTTTTTCTCAGTTTCATGTTTTTGCGGTTGAACGCTTTCTGCATAACTACGCCCAATTAAAGATATGTATGAAAATCGCAAGAAAACGGCAGAAATTCGATTTTTAAGTGGGCCTTGCCCGACTAATCGCCGCTGAATATGTTCTATTAGCTGTACGCTTATAAAATAAATTAGAAATATATTACGGTATTAAACCCAGTAATCTTGTGTTCTGGGTACCAATCATCCGAGTACCTACCTACTTATTGTATAGGTAGAAACGGTTATCGTTAGTTGAAAATTGATAAGTGCCATATCGGCTCACAATATTGATATATTAGTCATTCCCAAATACTAATATTGATGTACTCGTACATTCCATTACCTAACTACATATATTATGGTTGATACATTGATAATGTTTATTTGCTAGAGTTCATTCAATTGAACTGATGTAAACAACAAGTAATAATCTTAAATAGTTGTATTATTCTATTTTTCAACGTCGTCCTTAGCCACTCTATTCACTGCTGAATGGCGGCTTACTTCCAAGTTGCTTCCTAATCAACTACTTTCTTTTCAAATATCTGCTGGTGATGACTGGCATGCATCTTTCCACAATGCGTTGTGTCACTCTTTGAAATAACAAAAAACATATTAAAGACCAGTGTATAGTAGATAGTGTAAGTATCGCCCTGGTGAAAGACCACCATTCAGAATCAAAACGTTGCTTTAAATGGCAACAGCTGTATTTAGTGACCAGATTTGAATAGCAAGGTACTCCTCAACCTTCCTTTTTGCCATCTCCTTCCCCTCTCCACTGTATTCAGCCTCACAACGTACCCCAAATGAGGATGCCATAGTTCCACTGGCTCCAAACAGTTGGGACTATTGTGGGGGTATTCACTTAAAAAAGTCTTTAAGGTATTAAAAAAATATATATATATGCACCTATAAATGTTTTCTCAAAGCTTGGGAGATAGTCTGAAAATGCATGCCTATTAATATGTGAAACCGAAATAATTGTACTTAAAATATAATAAAGGAAATGAAAAAATAACTTTGTATGGGACCACGAATATTATTTTTATTTTATGACCGACCGGTTTCGCTTAGCCTAAGCATCATCAGGGTACAATATTAAACTGCTGACGCTTAGGCTAAGAGAAACCAGTCGGTTATAAAAATAAAAATAGTATTCGTAGTCTTATACAAAGTTATTTTTTCATTTCTTTAAATATGTCAAACCACAAAGTGATTGCTTTCCACAAAAAAATAAAATGTATAATTGATCAATTAAAAAATTCTAGTCCGTAATCATCCCCTATGCCAAAAGGAATAAGTAAATATTTGCGCATTTTTAAGTGTGTCGTTTTTTTCCGTGGTAGAGATTTTAAGTTCCTATCGATTACAATAATACATTGACACGATTTTTTTATTTTATTTTATGGATTCTTTCGTAATCCTCTACTAACTAGCTGGGGCTTATACAAATACCCCTCATAATGTCTATCTAACTAGTACTGCGGCTCATTAGGCCTTATTACTACCACCATCTGATGGTTTTATTTACTTGACTGAGTTTATTTTTACATTAGTGTTTTATTAGGGAAAAGGTCTTAACTGGATTAAAAACCCTAAGCTACATTGCCACAGTACCTGCCTAAACGTTTACATTTATTACTTTCAAGACACGGGAAATTTTTTTTATTGTTAATTCTCAGGTAATTTTATAGACTTAAATAAGAATTTTATCAACAAAATACGCACAATTATTTAACATTGTTAATAAATATTATGTTATCATAAGTATTATATGATCATTTTTTTATCTGCGTCATAACTTAAAGATTGGATATTAATTGTTGTGCATTATAATCAATAATTCATTAATAAATTAACGTATTCATATCGCTGAGATAATGAAGCAGCTTTACATTCTGCCAGGAACAAGAACTGTCTGCTCACATAATAATTTTGTTAAATTATCTCGTAGATAGTAATTATACAAAATATTCTCGGTTGTGAAATAAGATTTCTGCGCGAGTTTATAAAATCAATGTCCGGAGCGAGAATTTTTATTTTTAAACAAAAGGTCCGCCGTTCCAAAGGGATAAAAATATGATATTTCAGATCTTTATAGTTTTGTTGTCTTGCATTTAGTTTCCGTAAAAATGTGTCGGAGATTAGTTCATTACGCGTTGGGTAAAGTGTAAAATTAGTCGGGCGCGCGCGGGACCGAGGAAGGAAGGCCCGACGCCCGACGCCCGCCGCCCATCGCCCATCGCCGCTGCCAACTTGTGCCAATTGACAAGGTTAAACTCGTTCCCGACTCTTGGGAACTATAATGTACACATTGTACACCCGGCATGACTGAATCCGAACCATTTTATATTGCTCAACTTAAATTAGCAGGCACGTTGCTTAGAATTTTAGAACGATGGAATAAAATGCTGACGTTCGTTAGCTATTTATTGTAAATAAATATTTAATGAAAATGAAATAATAATTTTGTATAAGAACGCAGATTTAATTTTATTCTTTATGACCGACCGGTTTCGTTTAGCCTAAGCATCATCAGTGTACAAAATTAAACTAAACAAAAAATACAAAGTGTGCGGTGTGCGAGAGGGAGAACAGTGAGAAAATAATAGAACAACATTTAAATTGTTCCAAAGGAACAGAAAGAAAGAGACAGGTAATATGTAATGAAAGCGGCAAACTGTCAAATGAGAAGGTGATAAAAGAATAATGTTTATTTTTATAAGTTTATGGGTTTTACCTTTTAATAAAATAATATTCGGCTTAAGATATGTTCAAAAACACAAAACCTTATAAGTAGTATGTGGTCAGTGGTCAGCGGGAAATGCATATCACTACACTACTTTTGTGTCAAATGATTGACATAAAACACTTCTGATAATATTATAATATGTTGTATACCTAATAATATATGATAGCGTAATAATTACGTGTTAATTTACAAGTTAAACATTGTAACAACCACAATTTTTATGTAAACATTATTAAACTAATTGAAATCGCCTTCCTCACAGCATTCGATTATTTGTAGGAATAACACTAGGATGGTGTAATTTATGTTGAATCACATCATAAAGCACATTTACAATATTAACCCTTTCCGGTCCTATGTCGAATGACATTCTGCATCGACTTTATTCCAGTGAGTCCTATGTCGAATGTCATTCGACATTTTTCTTCTTCATCAGTTAAGTGTCAAAATACTAGCATGTTTAGTGTCAAAATACAGTTTAGTGTCAAAATAAAAACCTGGATGTATTGTTTTACCCTGTAATTCAGTAAATCTATTGGGGACCTGATGGAACACTTTATTTATTTTTTGTGGACCGGAAAGGGTTAAAGTCACCATAAGTCAAACAAGATAAATATTGTTATTATTCACAATACGTAAATAAACTGAGAGGAAGAAAATCGTGTCATGATTAAGGTACAAATGCGCTTATGCAGGTACTAACTTGCAACTAAGTGTCGAATATTTCAGTGTGTGGAATCTGAAGCAGCTAAAGTATGCTTATTATTTCACGTTCTACTAACCACTACGCCTGTCAAAGTAGGAAAATCTAGCCTATTAAATGGTTTTGCGTGAAAAAGATTAACAGATCTCATTCACCGATAAACTATATTTACATAGACATTCAAAGAAGTGTTGTTCAGAGACAAAGTAAATTATTTAGTTGCAGTATTGACGTGACCTATAGGGAAAGCCTTTCGCGGAGGAAAACATCACGTACCCACTTCCCCCATTGCTTGAAAGTAAATACTTGCATAGTTATTCTTGTCATGTTTAAATATCGTCAAATCTCAGAATAAACTCTTTTTTTTCAAAAAATTTTTTGTAGTGTATATTTTGGTGTAGGTATATTATTTACTCAAAATGCTTATCACTGTTTAAATTACCATAAGTAAAACGTGCTATTAACAAAACATATCTGTGTGTGTAAGGAAGAACGGAATGAGTAAAAAAAGAAGTTTTGAGTAAAGGATGCAGAATTGTTTCTTAGATACATGTCTAGCAAGGAAAAATAAGATGTGTCCGCAAATATAATAATGTGCAATTATTTTAAGAAAAAGTATATGTGACATATGACATGATTACATACAAAAAACGAAACTCCTAAATTTTCTTTTGGCTCTCCTGAACATCTGCGTGTTAGATACGAGTATATTTCAATGTCATAATGTTTTGTTCATTTCTCTTCCAAACACATAGTAATTTTCTATTACCTACCTGGAAGGGTAGTTAGAATCATGAGAGGTATTGTGATGTATATTGCAAAAAATATCTCATATCGATCACCAATAACTAGAATCCTAATATTTTCATGCTATATTATTGCTAAGTAAAAAGTATCGGTAAATAGCAAAATACAGGTAGGTGCGAAAAAAACTCGAGGAGTTGCAACCTACGCAGAATTTTTCACGGTCATGTTAGGACTTGTTACGGAAAACCTTAAAACAAGGGTCCCGAATAAGGCAACGCGAGAGAAAAACTTATTGAGCTCTATCCCTCGATGTCAAAAAAAAGGTCAACTTTTCCCACTCCACTCGCAAACATTCGCAATTTTTCATCGACAGATCGCTATTCAGAAATATTTCAGTACTCTGCAATTGCCTTACTCTACCAATGTAGTTCTGGAACCGAATACCAATCTATCGGCATAATATGCTCAATAATAATTATACAATCTACAAAACAATGTTTGATTGAATTACATATTTACCTAAATACCTACATACTTTTAAAAATATTTTGCAGCATGTTACAAATTGCGAAAGTGAATGGAAGAAGAAGTTGGGGACGCCCGAGGAAGACGTGGCACGATCGAGTGAATCAAATACTTGAATTCGGCCACGTGAAGAGTCAGAATAACAGAAGAGTATGTATCAGTCGATGTATGAAAGTAAATGAAGCAATAAGTATGTGCCAAGACAGAGTTATATGGCGCCCTGTTCTCTCTGCCTACCCCTTCGGAGAACGGCGTGATTGTTATTTAGTTAGTTTATGTTATAAAATATTTCCATAAAATAGGTGTAAATAAATTTGATTAAAATTGTGGTAAATATGTTTTGTCGAATACTGTACCTTTTGAAAAATATGTTTTATTAACATTATTATCGTACGTAGTACCTCCAACATAATACGTTTGGCTGTCGTAGCTACCCGATGAAAAAATTAATAAATAAAGATGAAAATCTTGTTCATGTTTTTCCCTCGGATAAGTTTGACGCATTAAAACGACGTACAAGAGCCTAGTTACGTGAACTAGGTAGGTAGGCAGGTAGCGGTAATTTTCCAAGCGCTTCTGTACCTGACAGCAACCTTCGTAACTGATATTTTAATACAATTACCTACCTGCCTGTGAGCACGATCCACACGACGCTATGTCATCTCCAGAGGATGCTTATTAAACCCATTATGCGGATCATATTTACCTGAACTGTACACAATCCGCAGTTTCTTACATTTGAGGGTCGTTGAAACGGAAAAAATAAATTATGTAACATTATATTTAATGTACACCGTTATCAAAGGAACTCGGACTACCACCGTATGTTTTGTTTTACATATATTCATACGGTTTAATCATTTGTATAATATATGATTTTAAATTCTCACGGTTACAAGTAGTATCGTGATTATTTTTGGGAAACTATCCGGGCTCAAAAAAAAGGAAGCGTAACACGGCATAACACCCCAAAATAAAATCACGAAAATAAGTTGTATTTTTCAAAAGGTTTGCTTGTATACACGTTGAAGTTAGACTAGAAGAATGTAATCATTTAACTTTTTTTTGTGAAGATGCCTAATGCAAAGTGAAAGCAGTCTGGCCAAAAGTAAATAAGTATAAATAAGTTGTAAAGGTTTTTTAAACTATACATTTATATTAAATTCAATTTCCACCATAAATCAGTTTAAAAAACAGAAATACTAAGAAGAAAAAGTTTTTGTGTCCTTTCACAATTGACAATATACATATCTATTTACCTAAGAAATTCGACTAACGTTGTAAATTGATAATAATAAGTCGTTTTGAACCTTATCTGTTGATCTGACCTTTTTATAATATATTATAGATTAACAGCTTCATACAAAATACAATTTTGTTTTTGTTAGTTCATTTAGATAATATTTAAAAAAAAAAAAACCACTAGTAAACAATTTTCTTTTTCACAATAGTAGAACGAAACACCTAAGGTTATTATACACATTATTGTAAATAAGTAGATATAAATTGATATCTTAGTATGTATAGAAATCGTAGTGGGGCAAGAATTATTACTTTATGTTTATATAATTAGTATAATAAAACTAAATCAATAATAATGTGATGATAACTGACATTTATTAAGTATAAACCGATAATAATTATTATAAATACGACATGTATATTGTATTTTAATTCACCACAAAAAGGTTATTTATATAAGTGAATATATAGCAAACATACATCAGCAATAAACTAATTAATGAGTACATATAAATATGTAATCTATTAGATAATGCAAATATTTTTCTACGATTCTTTGAAAGTATCTTCGGTCCGAATTTTGCTAACGACGTGGGAAATTAATTGCCGAGTCGAGTAAAATTATGATGAAATGTAATAAATTATATTGATAAACACGTATATTATAATGTACCATTTACAGTAGGTTATTATTTTTTTTAAATAATTGTATTCGTATAAGCTTACTGAGCAGTTATAGCACCATTCAAATCGAATGAATAGTGTATACTCGTATGTTTTGTTTCATTAATTATCCAGTGGCTACTACTCAGCTGCTATACTCGTCGAAATTTGTAAACAGACGTTTGAATTAATTTGGCTATTTATGTATAATGGATACCTACTTCAGTGAAACGTATTTCACAGTGGGAAATTGCTCAAACTTACCTTGTTTACTCACTCACCACCGATGCGTCATCGGTACGCCCACTACTTATATCCTGCAAAAGATTATTCTAATTTAAAAAAAAATGTTTCTTAAATAATTGCTATTGGGTCAGGAACCCACTTAAACACAGCCAATATCAAATAAATATAAGCATCCTAGTAAAAATAATCCTGACTTGTTAAAACAATTATGTCTTCCTTACACAAATAACTCATCGTGATTCTCTAAGTCGCTGCTCCATTCCAATGAAGGAACTACGAGAAATCTAGTTCATTCTATACCGTATCTCGCTGTAGACACTTTAAACTTAAGAGGACAAAACACTCCAGAAATAAGGGGTTTGTTCGAGATTCACATTTGAATTAATTCTGATGAATCTGTAAAAATATATATATGTATATATTTTACGAGTATGTCCTCAGGATATAAGTTATTTATATTTTATACCATTAAAAACTGACCCTTATCATTCACACTCTCTATAAACTAAGAAATAATATTGAGTAGAAATTAAGATTTGTACAGCGCCCTTAAGGTGATTTTTCACAAAAACGGCGCTATACAAATTATCCAAATATTATTATTACTCTTATCATAAAAAGTTTTCTAAAATTTCCGAATATTTTCGCAATAATAATTTAACGGTAAGGACCAGATTATTTTTTTGCGATAAATTAGTTACTGCCCGAGATATTTCTCAGTTTTATTTTTAATTTTTAGTAATATGTTCATCAGCATTAACTAAAATGCACACCTCAGGCAGAATACTCATCTGCCACAACAAACTCATCCATATTTCCATCCTTTTGCAGTGCGACAAGTATTATTTTTACCTTTCGCCTTCAGAGTTTGAGGTCGTTTTGTTTCAGTTGCCACCCGACAGTGGGTCTATAAACAACATCAAATTTATTTTGATGAATACGGGTTATTTTCCGCGATTTAATAAAACATGAACGTAAGCAATTTTTTTTCCATTTTTATTTCTCCGCCCATGTTTTGGGAACGCTCCTCACCGATTCATTTTTAGGGTAGGTTTGTTTTAAAGTGTTTCTTAGGTTACCTGATTATTGCAATTCCGAAGTTTCAACACTAACGTAAAAATATTTTCATACATAAATCGTTAATTAGTAGGTATCCCTTTAGTATTTTTTACTTTATAACCGATCTAAGACAATAAGTTATACTACAAGGGAGTTCCTCGGAGCGTTCTTCGCTCACGGTACTATTTGGTTTTCTCGTCATCTAGTATCTACCTAAACATCCAAGGTCTTGAACATATTTGACATTTTGAGTGTTGCCAGTAACACTATAGTATATTTAACAGATTAGGCGCCTAATTGAAGCGTCACGGGCGTGTCGTGGTGCGATGGATTATCATCTGTCAACACAACAAAATGAACCTAAATACTACACGTGTTAATTCTAAAAAATGTGAGATTTTCGAGAAATCGTACCCGGTCAGACTACCAACGCCTTTAGTCCATATCGACATTCGCCAAAAAGCCCCACAATGTGTATTCTATGAGCGTTAGGAACATGTGTATATTTATATACGTTGACATATACATTTACCCTTACCTTTCAACGAATACATTTCTTATAAAATTATGTAAATTGTTAATTACTTTGTTATAATATGTCGTGTCTCCTAAGTTTATGGAGGCAAATAGCCAATTCGAGAATCTTATACAATGGCGGCTGATGGTTTAATTGTGTGCAAATATTCATAAAGATCTTCAAATAAAATAGGAAATTTACGAGGAAAAAATCCGGGTGCTGCAAAACAAAACAACTGTCGTCACTACCTCCTTGTGATAATGGAATAGCGATAAATAATATATATGGTGTTGGGTATAAACAAGTACAGGTTAAAAACAGTAGCATCAAATAATAATAAACAGTTATACTGTGATAGTACTTACCAACCTTCCTCTTCGCCATCTCCTTCCCTTGCCCACACTTTCAGCCTCACAACTAGGGATGCCAGAGTCCCACTGGCTCCGGAGAGTTGGAAGCGGTTGGGACTTTTGCACGGTATTCACATTAAAATAATAACTCATATTGAATTTCGCTTATTATTAAATAAAACTTAGGCAAATCAATTTCAGTTTTCTTAAAACTATCTAAAGATGCCTCGGGAATTGGTGAATAGTATCATTATTGAACAATATTTTCATAGTTCTTACATTATTTATTTCCTAATACAACCATCGCATAAATTATTTTTAAAAACTTAAGCTTTACGTTTTTAACATTTTACATTTTGGAGAATTTTCGATTATTTCATCTATCCATCATTGGCTAGGAATAGCACTTTATACCTAGAGTGATAGGAGTTTCGACTTGAGATTATTTATGATATTTTATGTATTCAAAACGGCCTTCAAGTTTCGCTCTTATGCAAAAATTAAACAGATTCTTGTTTCGACCGAATGACTTATGGCATTTTAATTAATTGTGTTTTCGATAGTATTTCAATAATTGGAAATTTCAAATTGCTTAAATTAATATCTCGGTAACCGCGATACTTGTGGGCTGTCTGTAATTATTGGCATTTAAAATATGTAGTCGGTCGACATTGGGGGTACGGGTTTCAAAGTAATAATTACACCATTGACAGAATTCACTCAAATTCAATGTGTAGTCAATTAAAGGAAATTGTAACAAAGTTTACGGTCATAATTAAATCCTGATTGATTTTATAAGTCACAAGTTCACAAGTCACGTAACAGGTACATTTATTTAGTGAAACAACGGCACGGAACATTAATTAGCTCGATTTGGTTTGGACTCGTTTGAACAGGTAAAATACGTTTTACAGGTTGACTGCTGATTTGATTTTTGAAGTGCATAACCTAAAAAAAACCACAAAGCATTCTTTACTATTCAGCAGATAATCTATTTCAGATATTTTTATTTCTTTATTATTATTGTAGTATCATGTTTTAAAAAAATATATATTTATTATCTTTTTTTTCTATGTATTGTATGGATCTCATGGGATTTGACCACCCTCCCTGAGATCTGGAATAAATATTAAAAACAACTAAATAAATTGGCAACTCGCTTGAAATATTGAAAACAATTGAAAGAATGAAAACAATTGTTATTTACAAATATTAACTAAAATAAATATTAATTAAATAAAGCAATATATATATATATATATTGCTTTATAAATGTAGAATGAATGACATTTCTAGAATGCAAAGAAATTCACACAACTACGCAATAACTAGTGATACGTTCGGATATCAGGATGATTCCCTAAATGGAACCTTGTTTTGAAACAATGGAAAAATCCAACAAAATGTTTATTTTTCGAAATCCTATTGCCAATATTGCCGCTGTTTAGTTATTATATCACAGCGCGCTGTTTGTCCGCTGTCCGCCTGGGTTGATATTGCTGCGGAGAGCTACCTCGCTATACTGTCACTAGCGATAGTATAACCCTTCAACTGATTAACGTTCAGGAAATATTTTTAAAAATCATCTATTGTAATTGTATTAATAATATGCAAATAATATTTATACCATGCAGATACTATTAATACTATGCAAATAAGATGCTTTAGAAAAACACGCAAAAAATAAAAGATAAAGATTTGGTTACGACCAAGACTCGAACTCCTCCTGTGTTTGTCTTTGTGGCCCAGGGCTATATCTAACTTGAATATTGACTAGTTTTAGGGAAATAACAAATCAAGTTGACATTGATTATATAAAGCACTCAAAGTATGTACCTATGGTGTCAACTGCTCCAAGGAAGATACCAATACCACCGAAATTTAGTATTTTGACTTACTTGCATTCCTGGAAGTCATAACTTTGAGCAAAATACTAATGCAGTTAGGAAATGTATTATTCAATGTAAAATATTAAAAATACACAAATATTAATAAAAAGTTGTATGAAAATTGCTCTTTTCCAAAATTACCTAATTTGACTTACTGACGTATTCTTCGAAGCAGTCGATATTATGTCGTGATTTTCTCAGAATTATCGTTTACTTTGACAATGTAACGGACAGAGTATTTTGAATCATAAATTTCCTTTTCACTATTCCTAAAAGTCTGAGACTAAACTACGGTATTCTGTTAACATACCGGATTTGATCAGACACTGAGACGGGCTGAGAATCGGTTACTAACGGAGCCGTTGTTAGAAATGGCGACGTCAAAAAACCGAAATGACTCTAAATGTGACGTCTGTTGAAACAACATGTAAATACTGCACAGTGCTGCAATATTATAAATTCGATAATTGACAGCCCTGAACTATTAAACTTGATTTCATTTCATGTTCCTAGCAAGACGATTACAAGGCAGTACCTACCGTACTATTGTAGCAATTCTGCTTCAATCTCACAATTCAACACGCCTATGCGACGAATGTTGCATCTGGGAAACATATACTCCGATGTCGCTGTATATTTAACACGTCAATATCAAATAAGTTTAATTTAGTACAGTTGTTGTTATCTGGTAGAGCTAAACTAATAGTTCGACCTATTACTTAATATTATGTATTTCTTTTCTTTTACAATATTTTTGAACATGTTATTAGTTATTTTTGTATCTGCTATTCAATAATCTTTTTTTTATTTTTTCTATTTTACACAATTCTTGCACTAATGAGGTTACTGTTTTGAAAAAAATAAAATACATTAAAATGTATGTAAAAGCCTAAACCGGGCGTAAATAAATAAATATTTATTTATTTTATTTTAATTATATTGAATGCAGGTATCTATATTTACTCACTTTTGGCTGATTGTTAAAAAGACATTTTGTATGCATGAAACTAAATAATGATTTAGAAATCAATTGTTACTGTATTTTACAAAAAAAAAAATAGCATTGAAAGGGTCTGACAGTTTACAAATTGTGTGCAGTTATTTTTACAAGGTTTCATTAACTAAAAATATCGATGCTTTGACTCTTTATTTACTAAAGTATTGCATTATGAAACGATGTATTATGTAAAATTGATAATATCTGATAATAATCGAGTATCCTTGCAGATAATTCGTAACGTTGCAGTTACAACTTAATACGTTAATTGATTGTATTATACTTCAGTGATGCAAAAATAGACCGATCAGATCAGCTGGGAGGCATAACAACTATTTGTTCGAAAGCTGGAAATGACTGACAATCGGCGTTTAACGGAAACCGGTCAAATGTAAAAAAAAACTAATCATTGAATTGTGACGATGTCAAATGTAAAGATGAAACACACCAAGAATCCGAACGAATCTTTTCTCATATCATTTTGATTTAAAGTAATCAATCATTCGTTATACTTCTGACCCGTATTCGTATGCAGAGTCGGGTTCTATTAGTCACTTCGTTGCGTTTGAAATTTGATTTGGATTTGGGTTCAAAGATCACGCTTGACTTCCAAATTACCTAAGGTGACGGTGGTCACACAATTATAAGGAAGTTTTAAACAACGCGAGTACTCAATATACAATTTAAATGTACTTATCCATTATCTTGCGTATGTTTGTCAAAATTCAATACCGAAAAAATATTTAAAAAAAAACAACACGTTTCAAATTATCGAATTATCTCTTCATTCACATTTCTAGTAAAAAACTACGAGGTGATTGAGGGACGATAAGGGAAGCGTTTGAAAACTTTGCTATTCTGATTTAGTCACTAAACATTTCTATGTCATTTTAAATAGTGGTCTGCTATTAGGGCCCCTATACGGTTGATTTAGAAAATTTATTGATGTTTTGATTACGTAAATAATAAAAATATTTTGTTGTTTATAATTAATAGCTTTAAATTTATTTTTAAAACTTAACGCTCCATTATAATATTCATTGAAAAAGTTGGAACAGAATGAGAGGTTTTCAGGAAATAAGAATTTAATAAAAATAAAATTCTTTTTTCCGCTTTATTGCTTTATTTAAGGATGATCGATTAAAGCTTTTTTTCTTAAGTACAAAATATATATACGGCCTGTTCAAAGAAAAGGTGAATTTTGAATTTTCGCGGGCTGTGTACATTCGATTATCGTTTTTTTTTGTTGTGTTGGTACACCTATGTTTATCATACTCGTTATCATTTATATATATACTCGTATATGTATTTTTTTTTCCTTATTATTATTTTATTGCATATACTTATTACAATTCCTACCTTTCTTTCATATATTGTTATTTACTTATTTTTTGTATTATTGTCAATTAAGGAATGTATTGCATTGCACCACCTCTGCATACCTTCTGGAATAAAATGATTATTAAATTAAATAACTAATAGGACATTTCTGGAAAGACGATGTGATATACTCGTAAGTATGATAAAACAGAATCAACATTCAAATTAGTCAACATAAATAAATAATAAGTTTAGCGTAAAGGCATCATCAACTAGGTTTTTTAGGCATTGTCTCAAAGTACATTTACAATGTTTTTTACTGCCTACTGGTAGTTTTGAGATTAATAAATAAAGTGTTGTATTGTGTATTTATGCGATGCGAAGCAATAAGGTTGATCCAAATGTAGTTGAATAGATTCTGACAGGGACGCTTAGATCGTTCGAACATGTGGAACGGAAGAATGTAGAAAATAGTGTAGAGCAAGTCAGGGAGGCCTGAGGAAGACATGGCACGATCAAGTGAGTCAAATACTTAGGTCGGGTCACGTCAAGAGTCAGAATTACAGAAGATTATTTATGAGAAAGTGTATAATTGTGAATCAAGCAAGGAGTGTGTGCGAAGATAGAGCTATGTGGCGGTCCACCCTCTCGGCCCACCCCCGTGGAAAAACCACGTATTAATTAGTTGAGTTAATATTTAATATGTTTATTTTATTTTGTGTATGTACTTTACGCTGATGAATACATCGTGGAATATTGGTCTATGTCAGGTGTTTTATTTGCCAGTCCTGAAAATGTATGGCAATTATTTGAATTGCAAAAGTCGTGGTTCATGCTATTCTTTTTATTTACAGTCGAATGAAATATAATTATAGCAGCAAAATGTTTTAAATATAATAGCGTTGTCCCGTCTGCCCGTTCCAACGCATTTATTACAGCGAGTGACGTCAGCGCTCTGATGCGGTTCGCAAGGAGATCTATAAATAATACAGTTTATTCTGATCAGTGGGTAGATACATCATATGCAAATATATCGCAGCTTTTATTTCCCTTAATCACTTGACAAATAACAACAAATTTAGTAAAATTACCGTCACACCCATTTAAATAAAATTAAATAATTACAATACAACATAAGATTAAGTCAACAACTACACACTATTTTGAAAAATGGCCTACTCTCAAGCAATTCGTAAAAGACCTTGAAATTCGAACGAAAAAGCGCACTGTTTGCGCCGGTCGCGATAAGGTCGGAATTGCCACTTGATGCCGCCCCGCGGCCAGCGCGTCCGCGGGTTTCATTTAATACAAACAACCCTCGCCAAAAAACACATTTTACTTTATTTTTTGAAGCTCTTGCACAAATATTAAGTTTTCCGGTCACATTCTTAATTAACTTCATTTTCCACATTATATAAAAAAATCAAATTCGTTAAATGGCTCGTAAGTAGAAGATTAAAGAGACATGATTTTTTTTAATAGGTTTATAAAAAGACTCACTATAAACCTTTCTGTTAAAACAAAGGTCGAAATAAGTTCTACTCGCAGAATTTAAATTTTATTGAAGCGTCAATAATATTTCTGGGCGGTCAAATTTTCAAACCAAAATCACATGATTTTACATAATTTTGGAATGCTCGCCTTTACAACCTTTTTAACAGATTCAGTAAATTTCAGGTAGCAATACGGTAACAAAACAATAATTTTACAATACAGTACCAATTACAATACAACAACTGTACAATAACAAAATAATATGTTTTCCATTAAATTTATTCATTGAAAACAAATTATTTTTTATAAAAAATATCGGGAATAGATATCTACTCCTTTTGCAGTAAAGGCATAGATGGAATATTACACAGAAAATGTTTTCCTCGGTTATTTTTTATACTTTTAGTAGAAATGATATGTTTTGCATAGTTATGGAACAGTAAAAACAGTATGTTTATGTATATCTAAAGTACTTAAAAAACAATAGATGTTAAAATATTGTGTTGACATTTTACTAAAAAAACATTGTTTTTATAATACTACGAAAACGTTTGTTTTTACTGGGAGTATGAAATATCAATTTTTACTAGGTGTTATTTGAAATAATAGAAACTGATATCTAACCGGTTTACCAATACATTGGCATTCAATAAATTATCAACTACAATAGATTTATTACTGAACTTTGAAAATACCAAATTTATCGGTTGGGGATCAACTTTTCCACTACTCGTCGACATATTACTTTTTGTGTTATCTCAAGAAATTCGGGTTTTCGGATGAAGTATACTAGAAGGTATTCAATTTATTGGCTTCAAATATATTAAATATTGAGATAGCGGTACTGCAGTGCCTGTGCTGATTTAGTGAATGACTGACCTAGATGGTAGTTGTTAGGAAATATATTACATGTATTTTGTATTATACGTTGGTGCGTGTATTAATTACCCTATTTCGGTTGGAATGTATGGGCTTTGGTTGTTGGGAAGGAGGAAGAAGCAGTCTATTCAGCAGTTAAAAAGAAAAGCGAGTGTTGGAGAACACCATTCGCTTCGGATGTCAGCCAATATCCCGCGCTAGACAGATATATGAAACTCCCGCTGTCAACTAACTATAGTCTGCAGTTTCGGACTGCCGCGATTTACGCAAGCGACGGAGAAGCGCGTGACCGTCCGCGTCCCGCTGAAAAAATCTTGTTTTTTTTCTTTCCTTTCTATTTATTACAGCGGAGCTTTGTGCATACTACGAACATAGCTCATAGACGCCCATACATATGCGTCTATATATACACACACACATATAGCAACTTTCAAATACCCTTTTTTTAACATGAACACGTGTTGAGTAAATAAGACTCTTTTGCTACCACGATTCTTTGAATGTGTGAGTTGGGAGCTTCACGCGCTCCTGGCCAGCGCGGCGTACAAGTAGAAATGTTAACAGGAGTACGTAATGGCTTGCAATTTGACTTAATTCTGGAAACAGTTGTTAATCTTAATAATAACAACACGAAACACTTGTGTTGTTTATTTTCTTCAAATTGGTATTCATTTGATGTTAAATCTAACAGTAATTACGTTTACTTACTGGGTATGAACATACATGTGTAGTTTATAGATACTTTTGTTTGCAATTGCTGAGTGAAATTCAGCAGTGAGAATAGCTTGACGGACAAATCGCTGCAAAGTAAATACTAAAAGTATTCTCACAAGTGTGAAGTCGGAATAGTTGACGCGTCATTGACGTCGTTGACGTCGTTTGACGCGCCGTTAGTAGCAGTTTGCAGTCGAGATACTCGTACTTTCAACTCCCCGATAATAACTAACGAAACAATACAGCGAATACATCTCCATTCTAAAGGCCAACTGCTTTAGTCGCCGCCTGGTTCAGTTGTTCCTCAGCCTCATATTTCTGTTTCCTTCGCCGGTAAAGTTGGCGGATCACTGGCGCCCCTCGCATTTCCCTCACACGTCCCCGTGTCAGCGGGCCAAGTAAAACCCCGTTTTGGAACAGTATATTAGCGTCCACAAATCCCGCTTAACTTATTCCGAAGACTTGCGAGGTTTCCCCGAGCCTTATCCATACACTTTACTGGTAGCACTGTAGCCTCGGCAGCCCCTGCTAGATATGTAGGTAGGTCTGCCGCAGTGAATTTAGAAACCGCCAAATAATCGAGCCACTTTGATAAATGCGTTTGAAAAATGTTCAGGATTTCTATCATGTAGTTGTCGTTAGTATTTAAGTCATCCACATGGTGTTAGTACATCAATTTTCTGGTGGGAACTAAGGTTCCTGCGATCGTAGGTAAGATGGCCATTGGCACCCGAGCGATGTATTTAATAATAGCAGTGTATCAAGTAGAATGCCTCTACCGCTGGCATTTATCCCAAGTTTCCGAAACACTATAGCTCTATCCGCGGCAACATGTTCTAGGGAGACGCGCTGAAATATATTGGTAGGGCGACAGTCCCGCCACCCTAGCGTAGGTGTGGCCATCCCGTCGCTTCACCAGTGGCCCTTGCTCGGACACTTTCAGATTGTATTTTAAATCATGAAATCCACAGTAAAACAATTCATACAAATGTTTACTTGAAAGTTGTTGATATTTTGATTGTAAAAAAATGCACTAAAAAAGTCTCACACTCCTAAGTCTTCCCGACATAACTGGACCATCAGGGTTATGACACGAATTCGTAAATACTCCGTATAATTGAATCTATATTTTGACTCGACGAATTTCAGGCGACCTAGCGAACAATGCGATACACTTCTATAAGTTTTCGAAGAAAGCCTCTTTGCGAATATTTCGTCATATTGATTAAACAAATAACGAATCTTAATTGCAAATTAAAAGTAGTCGTGACCGCCAAATTCTACCTCGCACGTAATAGAACACATTATTGTTGTTTTTAAATGGAATTTGATTTGGCGAATATTTGTAGGTAGTTCTAGCTAAAAGCAGGTTCCATTCCAGTCGTTCAACTTACAGAAACGTATCCAAAATAAGTCACACATATAACGTTTGTAATCAGGAATCTGTGTCGTAATTAAACCAACACTTGTGTCATTGTCTGTTCGATTATCACCACTGAATTCATCAATTTATTTTAATTATCATTCAATGTTCACCTTTCACCCTCGAAACTGTAATAACGCCACTATGAAACTTTACAAAATATGAACAAGTACGTTAACGCGTTAACATCAATTCAGGGATAGGACAACAAAATTAAAAAAATATATTTTTCCGGTGATTTTGTATGACTTTAATAGATATTAGAGGTATCTGAATAAATAATAAGTTACACTATTGACACTAATTTGACATCACGATACCAGTTGGTACATAGTTATACGCATTTGTCAAGGATCATTTCGCTCGTGACAACGGGTCACTTTTTATACATCGCGAGCGCGCCTTGAACTATTTAATTTCCACTTCATGTATAAGTAAGAACGCACAATTATGTATGTTAGCCAATCAATGTAGTCGGTCAAATGTTAGTTGCAGATTAAAGCCTCGGATCGCTTAAATAACTAAGCTCTTGAGATTATGGTCAGGATCGGGGTGTGCATGAGAAATATTATGACATATTATTAGACAGTCGAATAATGCTGTGTACTAATGCACGCGTCTGTTTGTTTCCACCCGCAGGCAAATCCAGCAACAGCAAAGACAACGACGACAAGAAGGAAGACAACGAGCTGTGGTCGAACGTGGAAGCGCAGGCCGCCTTCCTCGGGCCCAACCTGTGGGACAAGACCCTGCCGTACGACGCCGATCTCAAGGTACAAGAAGTCAGTAATCAACACAACCATCTTTTTTCTCTGGCTTTGCGTGGTTGTTATGCCTCTTACCGCCACTTAGATGCTACTTTATTGTTGATTTGAGTTTATTAATTTCCGCCATTGACACACTTACATATCTGCGACTATTAAAGTTACTTGCCGTGTTGTGTGTTGAAATGGAAATTCGTCATGTCTGTAACGCCATCTCGTGTCTTGTCCATATTGTATTTACGTTGATTTATGATTTGAGCATAAACCTAGACGCTTTGGTCCAAAGAAGGAAATTTGGTATGTGTTGTGATTAATTCAAAGTTTTACTTCTGCCACGAAATAATATGTATGTACTAACAAATTTATATTTACTAACGAAAATATATTTACCAACCAAATTATTCATATTTATTAACATTATATAAATTTGTGTCTTTTAGCATTTGGCTATTTTAACAATCTGAATCTGACGGTGAGACGTTTATATAATTATGTTCATGTTATATCTATAAAAACAAACTGATTACTATATTTCCTTCACTTTGTCAACACCACCACCCCCTAGCGTTCGAGTGTGGATAAACATGTTACTCTCAAATGTATTATTATTATGAACATGCTTTTTATAATCATAGTTTTATTGCACCGTGTATCAAATATTTTAACTTTTAGTGTTCTAAAGTATTTTCTTTCAAGCGTTTCCATTTTATTTCTTATACATTTCTTTAAGAGCTTAAGAAAAATACATTCACCAATTCATACATAAACAAACAATTTATTTTTCTGAAACAAGTATTTATTGAAATAATGGTGAATAATTATTTTTTCTAAGTGAACGCATCGTGTAAAGTAAGCAAGTCCATTGTTTATATTTTTAAAAGGTTCATACCGAAATTCACAATATCTCACGTTGTTTAATTATTGTAAAGAGTTATCATGCTAAGGAAGATATTTTATCTTTAGATATATTCAGTTTTCCCTGTATTTTATTATAATTTATCCAAGCAGTAGTGTTAATGCTAGCTATGCACATCGTATAGTGTGCAGTTAATTATGTAAAAAATAAGATTATATTTTTTTATTAATTTGAATTTATTTATAAATTTATTTACATATTATACATTACTTGGTGCTTTGTCGTTTTACTGTGTATTATTTTTAAAGATCTTGCTTACAACTAAAAAATGTTATTAATAACTCTCTGGGTATATGAAATGTATCACGAGAGAATGTATCACTATCTGGTAATTTTGTTTCAATTATATAAAGTACTGACATGCTTTAAATATAAGACGTATTAAAAAGTATATCGAGTGATATATTTTAAAAGGTGTTTAACTTGGGTGTGTACTTAAATAACCAACATTATGTTGAAAACCAACTTTTTTGAGTAATAAATATATCTTGTACTTTAACAATATCTCTATCCAGGAACATGAATTCACAAAACTATTTCTACAACTTTGCTTTCCCTAAAATATAATTTAAAAAGGTTATCACAAGTCATCCCATCTTCTGAACACGTGCTGCCTAGTGGTAGACTGCTAAAATTCAATTAGAAAAACAAATGATATTAGGAAACCAGTCAAAATATTTTAATATTATCCACACATAAAATAGTTTATCTACCTGACTTAGTTGATAAGCCAACATACTCATAGGTGACACATACTATGTATCTAGGTACGTAGGTATATGGCATCAGTTCATTATAATTATTTATGTACTTATAATACGAGTATTTTCAATATCTAATACCGGCGAATCAATAATACTTATAAAATGTCATTGTTTAAATATGTATTTACCCGGTGATTAATCTACGTACCTTCTTAGGTTTAAGATAAGGAAGAAGGCACGTGTTTAAAAATTATTCAGAAAATAATACATGTAAAAATAATGTGTTGAAAATAGATTCAATTAATAAAATAAGCTACATCATTTGTTGAGCGAAAAAACAAACTTTTTGAATCGGTATAAAAATATCAAACTGTACTTTTTATTTTGGAAAATCGCGAAAATCGAAAAATAAAATCCCCACATCACTTGAACTCAGGGAAAACAGAAAAATTACATAATAATTCAATATAATAAGGCTCCACCCGTGACAATTGTATTGGTATTTCAAACCAAATCTAGTTGCGATCTGAAAGTATTTGCACTATAGTACTTTAACACAAAATCTCTGGAATTTTCATGTCACCGTTTGACATTTTTTGAGGGATACGCAATGAGGTTGCCTGCATCATTATTAAAATATGACTACAATAATAGGGCACGTAATCTTGTGTAATCAAAATTGTACGTGTAGATTTTGAAAACCCAGTTAAAGTTAAAAAAAAAAAAAAAAAACATATTTAAGGACTTTTTATAATTTCCCTTTTTTTATAAAATGTGGATCAATCAAAATTCTTGTTGGTGGGAAAAAATTTCTGACTTAGTCAAGCCAGATTATTGACATATATATACTCAGACTTAAGTTACTAACTTCTTTGAAATTTATTATGCTATTTATTATATACGTATTACACTCTTTTGTGAAATATACCATGATAAACTAATTATAAAACCTACGCTATATTTATATACTTGCGTTTTACATACTTTTTTTTTTACTCTTGCTTTTATGTTATATTCTCCTCATTTATTGTACTCCTTTATATAAGTAAAATGTATCATATGTAAAAGCCTTTAAGGCGTTAATAATAAAAACAAAACAAAAAATAACAATAGAGTCGTGAAAAAAAAAAAGTTATTATTTTTTTTTTTTTTGCTCATCACTCATCACTAATTATGTGAACTGCAAACGCAACTCCCATTTTAACGAGAAAAAAATTGTGTATGAATGATTGAAAAAATAAAGTTGTTACTTTCTGATTCTATAGAAGAAAGTCTTCGAATAGCTTGACCTTGGGCATAATTGATGATTGTGGTCGAATGGAAGATATCGACTCCGTAATGCTATTCGGTCATAAATATGTAATTTTTGTTGGCGAAATCAACAAATGAACAGATAATGCGAAAACGAAACGTAGTTTGGTTGATAACGCATTGGAAGCACTAAATCACTTTGATAGCGTTAATCATAACAAAAACTTGCGTAACCCCGACGTTAATGATATAGAATATTATCTATTGGTTTATTAAAATTTTTAGTTTTTATATGAAATTTTTCATCACAAACTTACTAATTTCCCAAATATTTAGTTTTTCAAATTTGTTTTTGAGGCAAATCGGACGGTGATTTGCAAATGTCAGTCAACCCAAAATTTTGTGACAACGATTTTTTTTGGGATATTTTCCTGGCAAACGATTTGAAAATGAGTCATTATTTCAACCATTCACTGTTTGACGAATGTTATTTCTTTAAAATAGCCAACCCATAAATTCTCGTAGATACTTTCAAACGAAAATGAAAATCAAACATCCCACTACGAGTCGATTGAGTTAATTTCAACCCACACTCAAAGAATGAGTTAAAATGTTGTAAATACAACACGGCTATTGTTGGGAAATTGCAAAAAAAATAAAATTTACAAAATTAATGATAATATTAAAGTTTAAGTGTTCTTGATATTTAAAACATAGTTTTAATTAAATTACCTTATTTATATTTATCTAAAAAAAACAGTGATTTACTTTATCATAAATACAATGTATGTTTTGCGGTTTCAACATTTTAACTCCAAGCCATCGACATGTAATTTAATGATGGTTCAAAAAAATGCTACAACTATTGTATATAATGTTATTTCGTTTGAACTATTCATATATATGCCGTATTGATTGATTTGATAGCATCGACCAGTTTGATAGACTTATTCACTACTAATTAAGTAATATTTTTAAAATGGTTCACGAAAGATTGTATAATAACGCATAGGTCCTGGATACAAAAAATGTTTATTATTGTTTAACAATATATAACTAATTAGTAATAGTAAATCGTTCAAAAGGTTCATTTAAATTATTTTATCGCTGCATATAATACACATTATCATTCTAAGATATTTTTTTAATGTACCTACGTATATTGTCTATACGTACAGTAGCTTAGAGTAACAATATATAGAGACCGTCCTAATTATGAGTCAAATCGTTCATACTCGCAAAATATAGCTCTCTCTTTATGCTCGTTTCTATAGACATATGAGAAAAAGAGACAAACAATTGTTATTAAGAACATATGATTTGGGGCGTGCTAAAAGCCGTGTAACCATTTTTTTAATATATTACTAACTTCACAGTAGTTTACTTGTCAGTCGAATTGACAGACAAAAAGCTTAAAATACATAATTACTTAAGTGAATTTAGTGCAATATTAAAAAAAAAACGATATGGCTATATGTGCAGTTGTTGGTTGTTTCGACTGAAGTAACAAAGGACCAAAAAAATCAGTTTCCACAGGTATTTATCCAAGAATTCGTATTTTTTAGTTTGACCTCAAATATTTTACATGCTAACCTACAAAACAACTTGTTACCTACACCAATATTTAGTCAATCTTTGCATTATTTGTTTCGATATAATAAACTCCCGTTTAAAATGAGTTTGAATGCATTCCTAATATGTTTTACTTCGATAGATATACGGGATTCTGACGTAAATTTGTATGAATAGGGATTCCCTGATTAGTTCAACATCTGAACGTATCCATGTCTCTTTCTTTCTCATGTAGCAACTCAAAATTGTTCGCGAACAGATAAAGACGGAATAATGTTTATCTTTACGGTTTTCTTCGAAACCGATTGGCTGGAAGCATATACGTCATACCTCCTTTGGTCAATGCTTGGTCAAAAAGTAGCGTCAAAATTTCGCAAAGTTACGTCTCTATATATTGTTACTCTAAGTACAGTAGACGCTCTCTTAGTGTCGATTTAATAATGAATAAAAATATTATTTAGTGCTAAAAAAATCTGCAATGTAAGTATTTTTACACTTCAACATAATTATTTAACTAAATAAGTAGTTAAATATCACAAGGGTGGGCAGAAGGATATACTGCCACACAAATTTGTCTTGGCACATACTCCTTGATTGATATTCATACCATATCAATAAGTTTTCTTGCGGAACAATATCGGCACTGAGCGGAACCGGACGTTGGTGTGAATCAGGCTTTAACCGGCGCCGCTTTATGGTAGATTCACACCAACGTCCGGATCCGCTTAGTGACGATATTGTTCCGCATGAGAGCAATCAAGGAGTATGTGCCAAGACAAAGTTGTGTGGCAGTATGTCCTTCTGCTCACCCTTGTGATATTTAACAACTAAGTTAGTAAAATAATTATGTTGATGTGTAAAAATACTTACATCGCAGATTTTTTTTGATTAAAAACCATTTTTTATCACTAAATAATATTTTTGATAATTAATATTTTTGTTTTGTTTTTATTCCACCAGCTGATTGTTAAAAATGCATTAATTCTAATAAGAATATACATCTGAAAACTTGTACTTTGAGAGTTATCATTATGTTACTACATTATAATTCAAAGCATTGTGATGAGGCATATTGGTCGTCCACATCGAAATCGGAGCTGGTGGAATAAAATCAATGTCGAGTGACACTCGACATTGGAGTGCACAGAGTTAAGGAATACTTTTATTTATCTACATGTTGTATGTACGTATGTGGACATGCATGAAAAGTGTATTTATAAACTAATTGTTCGCAATTCCAGTACGTGGACTTGGATGAGTTCCTGAGCGAGAACGGGATGCCGGGCGACGGGCTAGCAGGCGCGCACCTGGCGCCGGGCACCTTCGGACACTCGCCCGGTCTGTCGCTGGCGGGGCTCTCCACGCACGTGACCACCAAGCGGGAGCGCTCGCCCTCCCCGTCCGAGTGCCTCAGCCCCGACACCATCCACCAGCCCCCTTCGCCCACCGACTCTAGTGAGTACCGACCGCTTACCGATCCGCCTCTCCCTCCTCCGCACGAACGTCGCACAGACACCAACACCAGCCGAACGTGGTTCCGCTCTAGTGCCGATATTGTTCCGGCAAGAATACTATTGATGGTATGAATATCAATCATCAGGTAATATTTTAAACAAATTTGTGTGGCAGTATATTTCTTCTGCCACCTTGTGATATTTAACTATTTATTTAGTTAAATAATTTAAAGTGTAAAAATATAACATCGCAGATTTTTTTTTTATCAAAAACCATTTTTTATCACTAAATAATATTTTTATTAATTATTAAAAAAATCATTTAGTGATAAAAAAATCGTTTAAAAAAAATCTGCGTTGTAAGTATTTTTACACTTCAAAATAATTATTTAACTAAATAAGTAGTTAAATATCACAAGGGTGGGCAGAAGGATATACTGCCACACAAATTTGTCTTGACACATACTCCTTGATTGATATTCATACCATATCAATAAGTTTTCTTGCGGAACAATATCGGCACTGAGCGGAACCGGACGTTGGTGTGAATCAGCCATAAACGTTCCCTCGGCAGCGCTACTCGACTGGTGTCTAGACCAGTGACCAGCAGCAGAGATGTTACAATGGAGTTTTCAGCGGCAGGACAATGCCACGCACCTGTTTAATCTTATCGCAGTGTAAAGGTGGTCGCGAACCAATATTAACACGAAAATGCCAATGGAAATAAAATAACACGAAATTCGACTGCTTTTGATAGTTGTTTCATTTTGATACCGAGTGACGCAGTGACAAATACCCCGGCCTCTGCTGAGAAAAGACCCGGGTTGCATCGGCTTGAACCGAAGATGTGAATATGTACGCACGAATGCGAGTCATATTATTATTTCGCATTAATTAATTAATGATAATTATGCGCTGTTTCCCGGCGAAGCAGTGCGACCATTGGATCGCGTGCACCTTTACACCCATCACTGTTGACTGATTACCATTCTGGTTAGCACTGCGACTGTCCTATGCCTGTACCCACTAACACCCAAGGTTCGAGCCGAGCTCTCTCTGAGATCGAAAAGCCCGCACCTACTGTGCAATATGCTGACTAAATTAAAGAGTTCTAAATGTAAAGGTTGACAAGTATCGCTGTTAAATTTTGTATCGAAGCCAAACCACATGGTTTAATTATTTCCCAAGTTTTAAACAAATTAATTTAAATATTGACATCTATTTCCATTTGTGTGAAAGGTGTCGAACAATAGAAACATTCGCTGTCGATTAGCTGTGGGCAGGTGGGACGGTGTGCGAACTGCGTCGCACTAACTTAATTATCGCCTTGTAGAACTTTGGAGTAACGCTCTCGTTACCGTTCGTATTAAGGAAATAATAAATTAGAATTTACAGAGCTAACGCTCGAGTTGGCAATTTACCACTTAAAAAACTAGGTTTCAGAATACAGGGTAGGGATAATCTCGCGAAGCCTATATTTGGTGTCAAATGTATTTAAATATTGTTCCGATTTACGACCACGGAAACCCGCTTGATTCACTGTCAGGTCATTTCCTCACATTTTTATTTTATTAGTACGTATACGTTAAAAAAATTCGCTATTAATCTCTTTACAGTAAGAACATATAAATACTTACATTTAAATGGATTTATCTAAGATGTCGCTATTGCAACAACAAGCAAGTGAACAACTGTCAAATTTCTCCGATTTATTTTTAAAAGTTTAGTGAGTTTATAAGTGATAAATAGCAGTAAATTATAATAATAATTAATCCCAGCATGGTTCACAAGTGGATTTGTCGTTATTAAATGTTGTTTTACATTCTAAGTTACTCAATAAATAATATTTATATACTGGACTAAAACTTTTTGATTTTGTTTCAAGTAGTGCAAAGTTTGATGTGATAAAAAGGTGATTCTTTAATGCGATCGAGTGATATTGAATCTTGGACTACAATTTATTAAGATTACCTGACCAATTCAACATAATTAAAATATAATAACAACTAAAAACAAACGTGGTAAAGTTTTATTACTTTGACGGCTTCTGTCATTTTTCAAGTGTTGTTATTTACAAAGTTCAATACAAAATTAACTCTCTGTGCTCCTAAAAAAGAATACCAAAGATATACTAATATTCGAGTACAAATTAAATACTACATATCTTCAATACAAATTAAGAATACATAATAAAAATTGGAGTTGTGTACACAAACTACCCAGTTTCAATAATCAGCAATCAATAACAATAGTAGCGTTGTGACAGTTTTGAAAGAACTGTTTCAAAGAAGTACTTCTTTTGACAGCAGTCCCAACTTCATTCATTTTTCATTGAACAAATCTTCAATTGAAGTTGGTTAAGTTGGTACTTCCGATTGAACAATCTATGGCATTTACTTCGAACTTCAATTTTTCATTCGTTCGAAAGACTGAAATATTGCATCATCCACAGTTCAATTGTTCATTCCCTTCTTCCTTCGATTTTAGTTCGAAGAATGAATGAAGCAATGAAGTATCTTTTTAGTTATCCGTTCCCTCGCACGTACTCGTGACATTTGCTTATGATTTCTTTGCTTGTTTTTTCTATACGACACTAGTTTTTCCGAGTGTTTTTTGGTGATTTTGAATTGTGAACGAATTATTTTGTTGAACTTTTATAATATCTCAGCTTACAAACATACCTTTCAATCTCTACCTAAAATTATGACTGGCCGTTCAACGAGAAAGCAAAGTGAAATATGGGTTTATTTTAAGGAAGATGAGGTTTACCAGGCCAAATGCAACTTTTGTTCTGAAGTTATATCCATAAAGGGGGGAAATGCCTTTAATATGAATCGTCATTTGCGCAATATTCAGCCTATTGCTAACCAAACTGTCAAACTGAGTACTGTACAGTAAGAATATTCAAATCGTATCTCAAGCCCTGAAAGAAGTTTATATCGCTCTTACAGAAACTGGAAATTTTGCTAGTACTTCATTTGCTTTTTGCAAGTTCCTTGTGCATACTCATTGTACATCATCCCTTTTAAGTCATGAAACAATGTCAATTCAAACCTTGAAAACTCTTAAGATTCAAACAATTTTGACAGCTGTCTTCCCGTAAACCATAGAAGAGAAACCAGTAATAGACAAGCTATAATTTTTGCCATAGAATAATGCACATACATACATCAATTTATGTGGTTGGGAGAGCTGCCCCGAAAATATTATTATTTAACCCCCCCCCCCTCCCCCCCGACGAGGAATGCTGTGATTAATATGTTACTTCAATTGAAGGGTTCATCGTGAAGGGTTCATTTTGAAGAAGCATCAATTCGTGAAGCATTCACAAATCTGTGAAGCTTTTCCCATCGCTAAACAATAGTATCTAAATAACGTACCATAAACAATCGTAATAAGTTTACGAGTTTCATAAAATTTATGCGGGGCATTTTCGAACGCAGTACTTAAGACAACATAATAAATAAATATATCTGAAAAATATATTAATACATAACTTACAACCATGGACAACTGCCGAGCTTGTTAATCTACAGTCTCACAGGGACCTCAATGTTCGTCCTGCAAAGAATTCTTCCACCACAAATGCGGGGGCATTACCGAAGAAAACTTAAAAAAACTGAAGTTGGAGCTGAGATCTGCCTGGAGGTGTAGCAGCTGCAAATCCTCTAACATTGTTGTCAGTCCCCAGGATATCAGCACTATCATGGCGGATATCAAGAGAATCCAGACCGACTTATCATCCTTCAAGACGCTTTACGAAGATATAAAAGTTCTGAGCAAAGAAATTCAAGGAGTTCAAAACTCGGTGGATAGTTGCCACATGGATGTTGCAGCATTTGGGAAAAAAATAAACGACCTTGAAAAGCGTCTACAGAAAGTTGAAAATCTAGAAACGGAAGTCACACACCTGTGAAGGGAAGTACGTGCCCTCTCTGATGAATCCAATAAAAGAGACCAATGGGCAAGACTTCAAAATCTTGAAATTAAGGGGATCCCTCAGAAAACAGGTGAAAACCTATTTAACGTCATCCAGAAAATAGGAGATGTCACTAAAATTAACCTTAGCGAAAGGGACATGGAATTCGTGACTCGTGTGGCCAACAAGGGAAACGCCCCTGGTATACCAAAATCCATCGTCGTGAAACTTACCAGTCGAAGCCTAAAAAACCAGCTTCTTCAGGCAGTGAAAGATAGAAAGGGCTTCACCACGGCTGACATCGGTTTTGCAGGAACCCCACAGAAAGTTCACATCAACGACCACCTAACTAAGGTAAATAAAAATCTATTCTTTCGAGCGAGAGTTCTAGCTAAAGAAAGAGGTTTCCAATACGTATGGTTAAAAAACTGCCAAATCTTTGCTCGACGCAACTCAACTTCAGCGCCAATCAACATATCGAAGGAATAAGATCTGAAGAAGATGAAACTACTATGGAATTTTTCTCCTCCCCCCGGAACCGATGCAGCAGACTCCCGTCCCAGCCAGGCTCAAAGTTGAGAAAACCTAAACGAAAACTCTTGTCTTTAAAAATTAAAACTCCTATTTCTCCTCTGCATCTACTATGCACTTATCCTTCCATGCTACCTCTCCCACCCCTTCTTCTCCTTACAGATCTACTCATTACTACCTTACTAATCATTTTACAAAAAGATTTTAGAATTACTATTACTAACCAGAAACAATATACTCATTTGGCTCTCGATTTCACACTTAAATGTATATTATTACCAACCGAAAAATGACATTGAATATCTACTATCAAAATGTAAGAGGACTACGTACAAAAACTGACACACTGCTGAATTCTGTCAGATCAAACGAATATGATATTATCGCTCTGACTGAAACATGGCTCGTTGACGGCATCCGCAACGAAGAATTGTTCGACAGTCGCTATGACGTGTTCTGCCGAGATCGGAACTATTGTGCCACTGGACAGCGCTTGGGTGGAGGTGTCTCGCTCACTGTTCGCCGCGACCTGGTAGCCAGCGCCCGTCCAGACTGGCACTCTCAAGCCGAAGATTTATGGATATCCTTACAACTTAAGGGATCGTTGCGCAATAATCTCCACATATGTTGTGTGTACCTCCCTAAGGGGCCAACATATCAAGAAAACATGGAAAGCTTTCTCAGAGAATTTTCAAGAGTAACATTGCAATTTCCCTGTGAAAAATTTCTTATTTTAGGTGACTTCAATCTTACCGATATTATGTGGAACAAATGTCCAAATAACGCGACATACACACCTAGTAATCGTTTATCCCCAGTCAGCTCTACATTCGTTGACTGCCTGCATTTTTCGGGACTCAGTCAGTATAATGGAATCTCTAATTCCAATGGCCATTTTCTAGATCTGGTCCTTTGTAACGATTGTGTCCAGGTATCAGCCTGCGATGAATCTCTTATAGTCGAAGACATACACCATACCTCCATTATAATAGACGTAGCTTTTTCAGAATCTGTTGCATTGAGGGAAGAAATAAGAAATATTCATGTTTTCAAGCGCTGTGTCTATGAACGCATAAATGCTTCTCTCGACAATGTAAACTGGCACGAGTTTCTCTCAACCGGAGATATAAACGCAGCCTTGTCAGACTTCTACGCGAAGATACACCAACTAATAGGCGCTTATATTCCACGTAAACTAAGTAAGAATTCAAAATACCCACCATGGTATAGCGCAGCTCTGATAAAACTGACCAAGGAAAAATATAAATATTTCAAAAAATTCAAAACTTACAAAAATCAGTCTGATTACTCCACTTTTTCTCTATTAAGATCGCGTCATAAAAAACTAAATCTAGAATGTCACACTAAATACGTATTAAATTTTGAACATGAAATATCGTCTGATCCAAAGAAGCTTTGGAACTACATTAAATCGAACTCTAAATCTCAAGGTATATCAAACACGATATTTCATAAGGATGAAAAAGCTGAAAACGGTTCTGATATTGTTAACATTTTCTCTAAATATTTCAGTTCTGTATACAACAATGATGTACAAACTACTCAACATATGCCAGTCAACAACAATACCCAAAATAACTCTGCTATTCATAGTATCGAAGTTGACGAACATTTAGTGCAAATATATTTAGAAAACTTAAATCTTAAAAAAAGCGCAGGTCCAGACCAAATCCCTCCGTTCTTCATACTGAAGTGTGCACGCAGTCTTTCAAAGCCGCTATCCATTGTATTTAGTCGTTCCTTGAAAGAGGGCGTTGTACCTTATATTTGGAAGACTGCATTTATAACACCCATTTTCAAAACTGGACACAAATCCGACGTAGAAAACTATCGACCGATTTCAAAACTGTGTGTAAGGTTTTTGAAAAAATCGTATTAGAACAGATGTTTCCCGCCTTGAAATCCTCACTCAATATTAATCAACATGGGTTTATGAGTGGAAAATCAACAACAACTAATCTGATAGCATTTACCGAATTTTTACAAGAAAATATGGATCAGCGTATACAAGTAGATGCAATCTATATGGACTACAGTAAAGCCTTTGACTTGGTGATTCATGATATACTAATATTAAAGCTAATGCAAATCGGTGTACACGGTGACCTTCTCAGATGGCTCTCGTCCCATGTATCGAACCGTAGTCAAGCCGTAGTTGTGGGTGGCTTCAAGTCTGACTGGGTAACTGTTCCATCTGGTGTGCCCCAAGGATCATTATTGGGACCACTACCGTTTAATATGTACATCAAGGATATAGGCCAATGCTTCAAATTCTCCAAATATTTACTTTATGCAGATGATATGAAAGTCTTTTCACGTGTCAAAAGTATTGCTGACTGTCAAAAAATACAAGAGAACCTTAACCGTCTTAATTTTTACTGTTCACAGCATAACCTTAAAATAAATATAAAAAAGTGTTTCGTCGTCAATTTTACACGAAATAAAAATATAATTACCCATGAATACTCTCTAAACGACTCAATCATAATTGACAAGACAGAAGCCAAGGATTTGGGAGTGATATTGGACTCGAAGCTTCTCTTCAATACACATATCGACTCACTAACTTCAAAAGGATCAAAAATGTTAGGATTCATTATTAGAACATGTAAAAAATTCAATAATCTTAAAACAATGAAAATCTTGTATTTTGCTTACGTCCGTAGCTTACTGGAATACGCGTCACAAGTATGGAACCCACAATACAAAACATATGTGTACAACTTGGAACGTGTTCAAAATCGTTCCATTCGATACCTAGATTTTCGTAGTTACCGTCCCCATGTAAATCACCAAGAGTCGGCCGCGTTCTTTAATATACTGTCGTTGGAAGATTGAAGAATCTCTGCTGATGTACTATTATGTTTCATATTTTTTATTTGATTTGTATTTCTTTTAATTTATATCTTAATTTATTGTTTAATTTTTAAAATTAGATTCACTTACAGTATCAGTTCACCTGTATATACAAACACTTAAGTGGAAACCTATAAATGGTCATATTAATACTACTTATATAATATTTTACCTAGTACGTATGTAAACTGTTGGTCTCCCAAACAAATAAAATAATATATTTTTTGTACCCACATTGTGGTTTGTCTGGCGATTATTTGTTTCTATTATAATAATAAGCGAAACTTTATTTGTGTATTCGAACGTTATTTTTCAGAATGCGATTTGTTCTTTGAGCTAGACCCGCCGATAGGTAATTTAATCGACCACAGTGAAAAGGAAAATTATAAAATTACTCTATGTTTCGAATGAAAATGGAATGCAAACTCTCAGGCGAATAAAATCAATACATGTTGTATAGAACTTACTTCCTATCCGAGTCGTTTTATTTTTCGGTCATGTATTCATGTATACAGAATTTAATTAAAATTTTCTGTAAAATTTCACAGTGGAAATCGTGATGCATTTTTTCGGTAAAATTGAATATTGGCTCAAACGGATGGCGGCGAAGTTCGGTCGATTGTGTATATAGTAGATTCTGTCAGTGATACGACTCTGTATTGTCTTGCCAAGACTGCATATAATATGGGAACTTGTTTGCAGCGTTCTCCATGGCGTCCCCCGGCCGCGACTTCGACCAGCGACCCGGGGCCTTCTCCGACGAGGAACTCAAACCGCAGCCCATGGTAAAGAAGTCAAGGAAGCAGGTGATTATTTTTATGAAAAACATTTTCAAAAGCAAATAATTTTCAATACAATATTCACCTCCTTAAATTGACCTTCTAAGATAATAAAATAAAAGTAGAAATTTAGTTATAATTTATATAGTGTGAAGAGAAAATTATGAATTAATGTTTATTGCACACCTGAAAGAAAATATAATATTTTGAATAACCACTTATCTAAAAATGGGGTTTCTTCATAAGAAAAATACCCATGTCAAATTTCTAACATATTTTGTATTTTCTTTAGTGTGCGATTTACATGTTTTTTATTTTTCTATTTACCATTAAATTGTGAAGCGATGTGTGTATAATGTGTTTAATTTTGTATAATGATGTTTATGATAATTTGCTTGTTCATGTTGACAGCGTTTGTTTAGTTATTTGGACCTTAAATAAAATAGCCCTTGCGATACATTTGGAATAATACTTATGACAAAAATGGGGCGATTTGCGTTGCAATTATATCATAGTGAATGTAAATTTGATGTTATAATATGTCTTCTTTAATTATTGTTAAAAATAATGGTTATTAGCTGTTCATTGTGTAAAAATACTTTAACCTTTAAATAAATATTTTTAAAAGTACTGCTAATTGATCATTAAAAAATAAAATATTGTAAAGTACCGCTGTGGTAATGTTATATTATTCTGTCTAGAAGCGATGATTTTGCCTATTTTAAAAACTTTGCAGGTATTCGAAAAGACTAATGGAAACACTGTGAACTGTGTGATTGTTTCTACATATACCTTTTGTTTAGTTTGTGCCAGAAGATCTGAAAGATGCCAAGTACTGGGCACGTAGACGAAAGAATAACATGGCGGCTAAAAGATCAAGAGACGCCCGCAGGATGAAGGAGAACCAAATCGCCCTGAGAGCCGGTTACCTCGAGAAGGAAGTAAGATATTTCCGTTTTCTAAAGCTGCAATAACTATCAATTCTTTCTTTCATCGTAAGCTTTTCCTTCCTGATCAACGACGGAACCCGCTGTTTGGAATCACTCCGCCTTATTATCATACCATGTCAAGCAGGTAATATTCGTCTATTAGGTTCAACCTGTAATCCTGATAATGCTGCAATATTTTGTATGTGTTTTTACTTAAGGAGACACCTTCAGATACTTTTGCTTGACCTGTACTTCCATTATCTTCATACGTTCCGACTACACGCATTCTGCTATAGGAGATACATATTTAACATCTCGTGTAAATCATTCGCGTTTGTATTTATTTCATAGTTTACACTTAACGTGCTGTAATGCATTCATGATCAATGATACACAAATTTATCCTCTAATTGGTAAATTAATTCTTCAGAGTTATCTATATTTATAGGCAGAATAATAAAAAAATCACTCGACACATCCTTAAGATGGACCCTACAAAAATAACAGAATGAAGTACACAACATTTTGAATCTTTGTACCAACCTGCAAAATATTACGTTCAGTAAATAGAAGATTGCTAAGTAATATGTGTTATGTTTCCAGAATATGTGTCTGCGGCAGGAACTGGAACACCTGAAAAAGGAGAACAACTGTTTGCTGGAGAAATTATCCAAATTAACAGACATGTAAGTTGTGACCGCAACCATGTCCACAACAATTATGCACTTTTTGCACGCCTCATAGATAAAGACTATATTCTACACGACACTGTGGTGGCCTATGATGACAATAGTGGTTAAATCATAAGTGAATACAGTCAGATTGCCGTAAATTATTGATTGTTACATTAGCCACAACTTTCATTGTGTATTTATACCTACTGATTATTTTATAATATTATATAAAACACCATAAGTCATGTTGCCTTTAACTTTCTTTATACAGCAATCTGTTGAAATCTTAGTTACATACTTTATTCTTTGAATAATCAGAAAACTGTATTGTTTTCAGTATCGTTCCATTCAGGAAAACAACAATCACTTCATTTTATTATTCCTTTCATTTTCTTACCTATAGTGCTACAGGCCTCGCTTGTAAATGAATTTGGGCTAAATTATTCGTGCTAATGTAATTTCTACCAAATTAATAATTTCTTTTCAAATTATCTTCAGGTTGCTGTAAAAATATTCAAAATGCTTTTTGAAATTCATGTACTAAAAATAATGTTTGTACCTACATAAAATTGTCTATTATGAATGACATTTGTAAGTAGAAAAGACTGAGTACTTTATGTAATGTTACATGACTTTGTGCAGTAGTACAGTGCCTGTCGATATCTCACATTTGCTCAATTCTAAAATCTCCAGAGCTGTCGGACCGGAAGACTCACTCCACCTTTTGTTAAAGAAGTTGGTACAATTCAACATAATATTATTAGAAATAGTTAAAAAAAAATTAAATTAGTCATTATATTCTGGAAACTTGAATTCTCTTTTGATAGAGGTCCATGCTCAATAAATTTTGGCGGTTATATTTAAAAAAAATTGTGATAAAGATAAAAAAAAATTAAAAACTTATTATGTCAATTAGTTAGCTAGCTATATTGTGTACCTAATGATAGCTGTCGACTTTAAGATTTTTTAATGAAGCTAACCAGTAAAAGAAGTAATTAAATAACCGATTACATATATATTTTTGAAATTATGGTTTGAAATCTTTCAACATTGCACACACAATAATATCTCAAAGACAAACATAAGAAATTTAAGGCATGGTGTTAAAGGAATAACTGAACCCGTCTCCGGGTTTTGATAACTACAAACCATTTTTATTATAGGTAGGGGTACTTTATAAGTCTAATTATAAAAATGTTGAGTTTTTACCATCTTCAGCGTAAATTTAACAAAAATATCTTCCTGTGAGATATTGGCAGTGTACAGAGAAGCCAAGTGTTATTATAATGTCAATATTTATTATTTTTTGTCATTGAAACTCATTGCCTGTAAAATATTATTACGGTCAATCGTTTTATAAATAAAATTGAGTGCAATCTTAAAATTATAATGGACGATTG